>CAJFCO010017499.1:0-45308 GCA_904066015.1 Synergus gifuensis | reverse complement strand
GAGATATTAGAAAAAGTACAATGATTCGCCTCGAGTACTTGTAAACCGTCAAATTGGGAACTCTATAGAAAGAGACAAGTTCTCTGTCATGTAACTTCCGAACCGTTACAGCTGGAATTGTAAACTTTTTTATGTTTTTTCTGCATCAAAAAACGAAGAGAATGAGACCTGAGAGACTAAAAAATAAAATTTATTCACTTAAATATAAGGATTTTTGTTAATTCATTTTTTTTCGTGTTTTTTTTGGTTTTTTAAAAATATCTCAAAAACTATATGAGATATCGAAAAAACAAAAACACCAATAGATTCTGCGTTAAAAAACACATCGAAAGCATGTATCGCTTTTCGTGAAAAAATTTTTTCACCCTTTTATCACACGATTTGTGATTTTTCGAAAAAATTTTTAACTCAAAAAAACTGAAAAATTTGAGATCAACGAAAAAAACGGAGGTCAGATTTGGATTCAGCACAGAAAACTACCATGGAAATGATATATCTCGTCCCACCCCGACATAGTGTAATTAGTCCAGTGTAATTATTCTCTTTGGTAATTGTCCAAGAATAACATTATCAAGTGTTTCAACGTGAACGCCTGCATGTTAAGTTAAAGCTTTTACCTCAACACGTGTGATAGGATATTTAGCAGTACCCTGAGATAGGGCTTTTGCATGTGCGAGTAGAATACCTGGGCTAATTTTTGCTCGACGAACAACAAGTGAAGCTTCTTCAATATGTATACGACACTGTTTCTATTATCCATGAGACAAAATAAATCTTTTGAACGGACCAATCGAAGTCTGAACTCTACACCTTTGATAAGAAATTTATCTTGGTTAAAAACATCACAGTGTAACTGTCCGATAAGATCAAGCGACTTTTCACCGCTCTAATTTTTTTGTCTGATTTTCAGTCCATCGTTACGATCAAAGTCATCCATTCTTCTAGGGGTATCATTATACCCCAAAGATGATGGAAGATGACTGCTTTTAGCAGCAGGACCATAATTAAGTAATGTTTCAATATATGCTCGATATGCATAAGAATTACTTGGTGGTGATACTACTTTTTGATTAAAATAGACATCTACCTGATTGAATAAAGAGTGCAACAGATTGTTTACAGGACCTACTTTATCCAATTTAGCAGCATTTAATTCTATTGAAAATAAGACTCAGTATTGTATTAGATTCTATATATAATATATGTGTGCGTATATGTAAGAGCGGCGCATGCGCTACTGTGCCTGTATCTTATACTATGATGATGTAGCCGTTGCACGGCATTCTACTCTGACCTCTCTAACAGTGTGCTTCTAAAGATAATAAATTCACTCTAGTGTTTCTTACAAATATTCTTCTGTTATTATTATCAATGCAATCTTCTATTCCAACAGGTTATGGTCACCAGCGCGCTTCCACTGCGCTAAAATAACAAGTAAGTCAAAAGCGTTATAGAAGAGGAAAAAAAAAATTAAAATTTCGCATAGTATAGACAAAAAGCCACAAAGAAGTTTTTGTTTGTTCTCGTGGCGTCATGTTATTCTCTCTTTAGATTTCTACAGTAGAGTGTTAGAATAGAGACAGTGTGATTGCGACAAATCTAGACATGAAAGTGTATAGATTGAGCGATCTTTCTTTTTCTTTTTCATGAAAGCCGGTAACATGATTAGATGATGGTTGAACAAAAGATTCGGCGCCATGTTGCCTGGCTGAAACACGCGCCAACAGGTAAGTCGCTGCCTGAACGCCACCATCTTTGTATGTTGATCGTTGCAGTGCGACGCGAAACTTTTCGATAGAGATAGAGACAAATAGAGAAGCAGTGTGCGCGCGTATATGTCAAAGTAAAACCGTGCCTATAAAAGAGGCCGCGTGCGTACATGAGAGTGAGCATATACTCTCAGTATAAATATGTACCTTTAGAAATTATATGTGTTTCAAATTTCAAAAATTTGAGAGATGTTTGAACTTATTAAAAATAGAGATTCATTATACTTATTAATAGAAGTTATTAAAATAAATTTTAGAGTGATTTAATTAAATAAAAATTGAAATAAATTCTCCAAAAAGTAGAGATTATTGTGCTATGTATGGTCAACGTCTCACATGACTTTTAGCAGTTATTGGGATCTTTGGTTTGGTGTTGTATACGTGTGCGATCGCCCCTCTAATAATTCTCTGCGCTGCGTACAGTCAGTTGAAGACGGAGGGAGCACGTGTACGGTGTTGGCCGGGATGAACAATAGTTGCGATTTCGGACTGGATTTGACGGATGTACCTGTCAAGTTCAGAAAGAAATCATACGACTCTAAATTTAATAGATGAAATGTTTGGCAATTCTTTTAGAACAATATCAAAATGTCTGATACTGACAAGAGAGTCGAGGAGAACATCGAGAGTGGACAGGGAAACAACGTAAACGGTGTGCCCTTGAACCTTACCACAACAACTGAAAGTACAGTAGTCAACAATAATGACTCTGTCAATCCAGTTTCAGGTATAAATATTTTGTTTAATGAAAAAGATAAACAATTTTTTATTTAGAATGCTATCAAACAGTGAATTAGAATAGAAGTTAGAACACGGATCCGTAAACTAAAATTTCTTTTCTTTTGAAAAATTTAGAGTAAGTCCAAACATTTATAATAGAATTGTTTATATGGATTATGGAGATGACTGTAGAACGAGAACGCCAAGAACTTAGACGTTTAGAGGTATTTAGAAGTTCAGAAAATAATACCAATACTACCAGCCCTAACATAATTGCTTCCACACCACAGTCCTCTAATAGAATGAGCAATTTCTCAATTAATAACATTTTACAAAATAGAAATTCAACTTCTAATGATAATTTTCATTCTCAACCCCCAATAATTGATTCTGATGTTTCTTTTGTAGAAAATTCCCAACAAGCTATTCGTTCTGAGATTAGTTCTCAATTAAGTCAAACCTTTTCTGCTTTAAATAAAACAATAGAATCAAACAGCCATAATTCAAAGTCATCTTTTAAAAGAGATTATATTTTAACTCCAAAGACAAATTTCAATGTATGGCTAGATAGACTAAACTCAGAACTATTTACAAAGGAATTACTAGATGTTATTGATCCTAATGTACAGTCTAAAAAAGTCTATAACTTAGATGAAAAGAATAATAGAAACAATTTAGTTAGAGATATCATAGTAAATCATCTAGATGAGAATTATCACAAACTGGTTTTAAAAGTTATTGATCCAGTAAAAGTTCTAAATACTATTAAAAATCAAAGAAGTCTAGAGTTGAACAACATGGATGATGCAGGAGTGAGGGAGACGCTGTTCAGTCTTAAATTAAATAAAAACGATGAAGTTTCTGATTTTATCGATAAATTTGATTCAATAATTAGAGAATACGAATTAAATGAAACAGCGACTCCCATCACTGATGCAGAGAAAAGATCAGCTTTTCTAAAGGCAGTAAAAGAAACTTATCCTAAAATTAGAGAAATGGATATTCTAACAAAACAAACAAAAACTGTAGGAATGAATTTAGAAGAGATGAAAAATTTTGTTCAACAGTTAGAAGCAGATAGACGAAAGCCAGCTACAAATGCAGCAACTACTTATGTAGCTAGAGGTGGAAATCAAGCAGGTGATAACTGTCATCGATGTGATAAGCCGGGACACTCCAAGGAAGCTTGTCCTCTTGCTGCATATGGCTTATTTAAATGTTACTCGTGCAAGAAGATTACTAATCACATCACCACCGATTTTAATCAGTTCGATCCATTAGAATATGAGAGACATCAGACGAATAAACAAAATCGAAGGTATTCTAAAGGTTCCTTTTATAATAACAGAGGCTTGAGAGGTAATGGTAGCATTGGTAGAGGAAGAGGCAATTTTAATAATAATAATAATAGAGGTAGTCGAGGTGGTAACTACAATAATAGAAGTAATTATAAAGGTGAAAGTAGTAATTTTAAGAGGAACGGAAAACGTCCTTATACCCCCTTTAATGCGAAAAGCCAACAAAAATTTGTCAAAACTGCTCAAGCTACACTTCAAGGTAAGAACTGCTCTAGAATTACAAACAATAAAATAACTTTTATAGTATATTCTGGAGCCACAGAGCATATTGTAAAGAAAGGATTTATTTTACAAAATTTTGAAAAATGCTCTGGAGCTTTTATTAAAAGTGCAAACAAAAATAAATCAGCAGAGATCGAAATAGATGGAAAGGGTATTTATATCATATATAAATAAATTAGATAGAAAAGTTTATCATATTAAATTAACCAATGTAATAGCAGCGCAAGATATTTCTGAAAACTGGCTATCACTTAGACATTTCGCTGAAGCAGGTCTCAGCATTTATTTAGATGACTTTACAATTAAAATTTATGATAAAAACTCTGGTCTTGAATATTTGACTGGTTATTAACAAAAACCAAATTGGTTAATTCAATTAGAAGTCAAAAACTTGAATGAAAATATAAATCATTCAAATTATCACAGGTATACTTGTAGAGCTCGTTTAGTCACATTGGATGAATATCTACTCAGTTTCAGCCTTCAAATGAAAATGATAATGAATCATCAGAAGCTGAGGTTAGGAGGGAGCTTGATCTAGAAAAAGTTTCCCCTAGATTTAATCAATATAGCGATCTTCAAAATATTGACATTGACGATATCAATAACACTGATAAAATAGACGACTTGTTTGATTCATTTGAGTTGGAAAAAATATATACAGAGGAATTAGATGAAGGAATGCTTTGGCATGTTAGGCTAGGACATCCATCGTTGGGTTATCTTAAAAAATTACAAGCAATAGATAGAAATGTAGAAAAAGTAAAGTTTAATGAAAATATCATGAATTGCAAAGTTTGCATTATGGCCAAAATGAACAAACAATCATTTACTGAAACTAGAACTAGAGCAGATCAACTTTTAAAATTAACTCATACAGATATTATGGGTCCCTTCAAAACGTTAACTCATCCTGGAGAAAAACGTTATATTATAGTGTTTGTAGACGATCACTCAAAGTTTGCCAAAGCTTATGCAATTAAAAACAAATCAGAATGTGGTGATTGCTTAGAAAATTACTTGAGAACTGTTAGGAATCTTTTTGGTAAAGATTTAAAGGCTTGTTTCATTAGCGCAGATAATGCTAAAGAGTTCACTGGTGGTGAATTTTCTGAAATCATGGAAAAAGAGAAAATAGATTCAAATTTCTCGAATCCGTACACACCGCAGCATAACGGTACCGCCGAGCGTTTTAATAGAACCTTGTTAGAGAAAATTAGATCTTTAATGTTTGATTCAGGCTTACCCAAACATATGTGGAACTTAGCGTTAGAAGTGGCGGTTGATTTTTATAATAGAACACCCAATTCATCAATAGATTTTCTGACACCCTTAAATGCGATATCTCCAAATAATAAATGTCACATTGATAAAATCAGAAGATTTGGTAGTATCGCGTAAGTCAAAAAGCCAATTTCCGAAACTAAATTTTCAGAAAAGGCAATAAAAGGAATCTTAGTTGGTCAAACGTCAAATGGTTATATACTCTGGCATCCAAATTCAGGAAAACTAATCCATTCCAAACATGTCAAAATTGGAGAAAAGTTAACGTACAAAAATATTAATAAAACCTTAGATTTTGAAAGAATTCCAGACGAAAATTTAGTTTCAGAAGACTTAGAAGAAGATGCTGTCAATCTATTTGAGGAAAGTACACAGAAAAAATAAATTGAAAAACCCAAAGAAATAGAGGTAGATAAAGAGAATAGCCATGTCAAAAATCGCAGTGACAAAAGAAAACGCAATAATCTTGTAGATGAGAATACAGTAGAAATACAAGTTAGAAAACAACCTAAGAGAAAAGCTAAGAAAATAAAAGACTACAAAACTATGTCAGAGGGCAAAATTAATATAGTATAAAGAGATAGATGAAGATAAAAAAGGTTGTGTCTTATTGGCAGTAACTAATCGTGATCCAATTAACTATTCAGAAGAAATGAACACCAAAGATAGAGTACTTTGGCAAAAGGCTATAGATGATGAATTACAATCTATCCATGAAAATGAAGTATGGAGTCTAGTGGACATAAATTCTGATGGTAAAAGAGCTAACATTATAGATAGTAGATGGGTTTTTAAAATAAAATCAGATGCAAATGGTAGTAAAAATTTTAAAGCTAGACTCGTTATTAGAGGTTTTAAAGACACAAATGAATATGAGCTCAGAGAAACCTACGCACCTGTATCTAGATTGTCAGTAATTTGAGCTGCACTTGCAATAATAAATAAATTCAATTTAGAAGTATTTCAACTAGATGTAAAAACTGCTTTCTTGAATTTTTTAGATGAAGAAGTGTTTATGGAAATTCCAGATGGATTAAAAGTGGATGAAAATGCTAGACTAAACAAAGTTTGTAAGTTACATAAAGCTCTGTATGGTCTTAGAGTTAGTTCGAAAAAATGGAACATACGATTCTCTGCTGAAGCAGAAAAATTAGGATTACAACGGGATATCAATGAACCATGTTTATTTACTTATAGAAAAATGAACATTGTAATTATTTTGATTGCTTATGTGGATGATATTTCGTTAGCTGGGTACAACTTAGAAAAGTTGAAAGAAATAATAGATTACTTGAATTCAGTATTTAAAATGAAAAATCTTGGAGAACCTAAGGATTACTTAGGAATAAAAATAACTAGAGACAGGAAACATAGTATCATGACATTGAATCAAACTAAATATACAGAGAAAATACTTGAGAGATTTGGAATGAGTGAAAGTAAACCTCATGAGACTCCTATGGTCACTAGACAAGTCAAGACTAGAAATGTTAATAATGATTTGATTAGAGCTGCAAATAAAAATAAATTAGAAATTCCATATAGAGAAACCAAAGGTAGCCTGCTTTATCTGGCCAATGTCACTCGACCAGATTTATCCTTTGCCGTAAATTATTTATATAGGAAACAATCTAATCCTTCAGAGGAAGATTGGTCTGAAGTTAAAAGGATATTTAAATATCTTAGAGGAACAACGAACTTAGGCTTAATATATAGAGGTATTGAAGAAGATCTAGAAATCTATACAGATTCGAGTTTTAGAGACCACTTAGACTCAACTTTAACTAGTGATATGTTAGGGAAAACAATGTACCCCATAACATTAAAATGTGACAACAAATCAGCTGTGGCTTGCACTCAAAAGGAGGGTAGTCACAAATTAATAAACTTTGATGATAGTGTAGAAGAAATAAAATCCAAATTAGAGAATAAAGAAAAGACTGGCGTTAAAGATAAATTGTCAAAAAGTCATGGAGATTATATAAAACAATGTGTGTCTGAGGGTAAAATTCTAGTTGAATGGGTATCCACTGTAGAAAACACAGCTGATGTCTTTACTAAGCCACTACCTTTCAAGTCTTTCAAGAATTTTAGAGATAAATTATTAAATCTATAATGATTTATTTATTTTAGAGAAATGGCAGAGAAAAATCAAGATACTGAAGACCTAAGACAATAGAATTCTATGTAGACTAGATTAATTAGTATTTGAATATTAGACAATATTAGAAGGAAAAAAAAAATTTTTTTTATCCTTATCATTAACTCAAATCATTTATAAAATAATTTGAACAAATAGATGATTTGAATTCCTTTTATAGTCATTTAATCTACTTTTTCTTTTTTTTATTTTTAAGTTCTTATGCAATCAAAATAAGAAATTTTTTTTTTAATGAAGATAAATACTTGTATTTAGTTTATATTCATGATTATATAAAAATTTGTGCCAAAACTTGAAACTTTGTGATACTAGTACTAATATTTATACTTCGGGAGGGAGTATTGAAAATAAGACTCAGTATTGTATTAGATTCTATATATAATATATGTGTGCGTAAATGTAAGAGCGGCGCATGCGCTATTGTGCCTGTATCTTATACTATGATGATGTAGCCGTTGCACGGCATTCTACTCTGACCTCTCTAACAGTGTGCTTCTAAAGATAATAAATTCACTCTAGTGTTTCTTACAAATATTCTTCTGTTATTATTATCAATGCAATCTTCTATTCCAACAGATTCAATTCTTGTGGGATATAATAATCTTACTCGAAGACTTAACATTGTGTCAGCAAGATCCAGATATTCGTCGCCATGACCAGGAACAACGAATTCTACGGGAAAATCGTCAGTAAGGGATGAAACAGATTTATAGTGGACCCATTGAGAGCTTTCTATTGACGTTTGTGTCGGAGGGAGTGAAAATAAATCCAACTCAGACTTCAGACACTCACAAGAATGAGAATGTAAAAATGACATTTTTAAAAAGATATTTTATAAACTATTTTAATTTCAAAAAATATCGTTAATAGTGTTTTTCAGTTTTCTTGATTTCACACGTCTATTTGTAGCCTTTGTTTTTTTTCTCTTATTCTTCGTAGACTGTTTTATTTTCACCGTATTACGCTTCTTTACTTTTCTCGCAGAGGTCTTCTTTTTCTTTTTAATAGGATTATGACTCACGATGTTAAGCGTGCCACGATTAGAAATTGAATGAATCATTCGCTGCTTCCGAATGTTCTTATAACCAGAACCATTCATAATATTCTCCATTTTCTCCATTGTACGTCGTTTTAAATTATGTCTAGTTTCTTCAAAGCGATTTTTGACAGAATTTTTAAGAGGTATATTATTATCTAGATCATTCATAACATTCATACCGGTCTTTAGAGCTTCTTTACCAACGAATCTAGCCCCTCTAGTCAAAAAAGGGAGAACTCTTCGGAAAAGACTACCCAGGAAACTACCAATACTATGACCTTTTTGATACGGAGTACCAATATAAATTTTCGATATAACACCGCCACCTCCCGCTTGTGAAGTGTAATAATCAATTTAATTACGCATTGTTTTTTTTCTGTTAGTTAGTCAATACGTTTAAAATGAAGTGTCACTGTCAACGTATCAAACTCAAATGGTATTGGCAGTCCAAGATGATCTCTTATGTCAATTTCAATGGTGTGAAAACCCATGTTGAGAACAGGTATATAATTGGGTGAGGAAAAGTGTCTGACTTGCGTTGTACCAAAAATATAATCTCTTTTATCTACAGGAACAACACGAAGAAGTGGTGCTTTTACATCTCCAGTCACACGAGGTTCACAAACATTACAATAAACAAATAACTGATCTGGAAGTTCACACGCTAGACTTGCAGGGTACATCGCCGTGAAACCATTTTGACTAACTGGTAGTATTGTAATTTATGTGGGGCAAAACCGAGAATACTGAAAACTTTATCAATAAGAGCTAAGAAAATGTTGACCCTTAAGTTCGCAATTTTCAGGATATTTTTTTTTCTATCTTTACATAGCTACTTGAAGATTTTTCATAAACAATTTTAATGTGTCGTTTAAGGTCAGAAGTATTATTTTTATTGTTAATAAGACTCTCAATACTCGTGTAAATACCTGGTTCAATAAAACACACTAACAGCTTTGAGCTGTCAGCCTTTGGAGGGAATATTTCCTGAATTGTTTACAACCTCCATCATAATTACCGACTTTTACAACATTCCTAGGGAGGTTATGATCATAGAGTAGATCGACTCCTTTCTGAATTGAGTCTCTATTTTGTCTATCAGGATCAGAGGGTGTTGGTAAAGTATCCTTCAAAGGGTCTTTAATACGGGCTAAAATTTCTTGTTCCTGTCTTTCTATATAACTCAATTTTTTCACTATTACGCAATATTTTGGGTATTTGCCGGACTGGGTCACCAACCCGAATAAATGGTACTACTAAATTTTTTTCTATAGGTACATTAATCATAATTGCACCGCGGTTTTCATCTAAGTTGTCATGTCTAACATGAAGAAATGTACGTGGTAATTGTATTTCTGTGATTGCTACAACCCAGGTCCCTTGTAATCGAATTTCATGTGGAATTTGTGTGATAAAACTTGTTGTAGTATTATTCGGAAAATAGTTCATACTGCTATTACTAGGCAGAATGAGATAAAATTGATCGTTATTCATTTTAATTTTTTTTATAATTTTCATTATAATTTCATTGTCGTTATAATTTTAGAGTATATATTATAAATAATTGAGACTATTAATTTCAGAAAGTCTTAATTTTGAAACAAGAAATATTGTGAGTTTAATTCTCTCAGGAATAACTATTCGTCTTTAGATTTAGTAATTAAATCTCGTAATAATAATCTCATAATAGTAATTAATTAATTTTTATTTTCGCTAGGGAATTTCCGTAGTTTTAAACTCGAACCCAGACGCCAGAGTTGTCGAGAGTGAGAGTCAGTTCCCTTCCCTATCTCCTTTGTCGTCATCGCTAGCTAATCAGTTAGCCGGAATCCTCTCTCCTAGCAAAAGGCGCTTGAGACCGAAGGAACTGCGAATCCTCGACGCGTAGTTCAGTTAAGTTTTGGGACTCTACGAGGTTAGTTGACCTCACCCACCTGTCAAGAGCGTCGACTCTCCCTCGATCTTAAAGTGTAAAGATCAAGCTTGGTGATAGAGAATAAACGAGTGAGCAAAAGTTTTTACAAAAGAAAAGAGGTAAATATTTTATTTCTTCCTTTTCCTCCGAACTCTCTACGGTTTTATTCTTTTCTCGTACTCCAGTGACAGTGAATTTATGAAGTGTTTTTCGAGTGTTTAACGATAGGCACGCGAAACGACGCGCGGTTATCTCGTACCGGGACTATCGTGGCCGCGTGACCCGCGTACTTTCGGCCTCCTCCGCGGCCCCGCGAGAACCGCGTGACTCCCCCAGGCTCTTCGAAATTGGCAAAGACGGACTCATCGATCGAACCTTTAATCCTGACAGAAAGATAGTAGCAGATGTTGAAATATTGGGTGCTTCAAAAACAACCAGTGCATTTAGCTTTGAAAACAATGTCGGAATTGCTAAAATGTATTCGAAAACCAGGATTGAAACTTTCCAAAGTATACAAAAGAATCGCTGAAAAGGACGATTCACCTTTAACACCTTTAGACAATACTCATATTGATCTAACTCTACGTCATGCTGAGGGACCACTACCGGAATATATGAACGACGACAATTGTCAAAAGTTTCACAAGTTAAAAGTTGGTGCAGTCACATTTTCAACGACATTCCATCACAGTTGCTTCATTCTTGAAAATTCGCAAGTCTACCTCATCAAGAATATTGTGAAAGTACAGGAAAATACTCTCTTAATTGTTCAAAAATTTTGAGGAATTAGATCAATTTACGTTGTTGGATTATCCTCCGATTTTGTAGGAGTATGTCACTGCAGCAGATTATCACAATAGGTCGTACAAGTTCATTTGATTGAAGTTAAAAACAAGTGCTATAGGATGCCAATCTGGAGTGATGTTGAGGGAGAAGAAGAACGTGTAGTTAATGATGAATGGTTATGCGCTATCTTATTGACACCACTAGTATTCCCACAAAATTAAAGCCATATTGACATTGAAGGTACTGTGAAACCTATTTTATTAATTTTTAATATCAAAAGCTTCTCATTTTTAAGGGCATGTATTACTTATTCGATCCCTACCTTAACGACATTTTTCTCTGTAACACTACTTCTAAATTTATTGAGATACCAAGTTAAACCATTCTTGGTACGATTATTTGGTCTTAAATATATACATCTATAAAAAAAAATTGTTTTCAAAATATTTTTCCTTATTTTTATAAAAATTTAAGACGAAATAAACATACCTTAGAATATTTTCTTTAATTTTAGAAATTTAATTTTATATTTCATGCCATTAAGGGCATGCTCTACGGTGACGACGTAACCAATTTTTTTGGCGCTCACCATGTCCAAACGGAATCATATATCGCTCTCAAAATTTGGAATACAGGAAATGAGACATTAAATTGCGTTTGTATATTTAGTTGTAGTCAAATTTTTGAAAAAAAATCAAGTCGGTAAAGTAGGGATTTGATTTTTTTTCAAAATTATGACTCCAACTAAATGTACAAACGTAATTTAATAAGCATACCCTTTAGGGCAAAAATTAAAATATCATTCCTATACTCCGATTCAATTTAAATGTAAATTGCGCTATTGAAGGTGAATTCAAGTCAGTTAAAGTGAAATAATAAACTGATGTGAATTAGTTGAAAACTTCACTTTTTACTGAAACGCACTTTGCAATACTTTGAATATTTTAAGTAATTTTAAAAGATTTCAAAATATTTATTTGAAGGGCGTAAAAGAAGTTATTTTTATAAACCGGCGTTTTGAAGGAAAACGGACAAAAAAATATATTTCGATAGCTTTCAACAAATTTTATCGTAGTAGAGAAGCTTAAACATTTCATACTTCAAAGCATTTCAATTTAGTTAAAAAGTTTGAAGGACTTTAAAAAATAAAAGAATTCGCGAAATTTCAGAAATCTCGCAAATTCTTTTATTATTCAAATACTAATTCAATTCTCGATTAATGTATTACTGCTTTAATCAGTGGTTGATTCGTGACTTCTACCTACTCATAATCCATAAGTATAGTTATTTAAAATACTATCTTAGAAAAACAAAAAATACCCGTAATTATTGCTTAATTATTACTTATCGAAAAGTACATCGCTTACTTTGCAGAAGAAAAATTTGAAAAGAAAAAGTAAATTCACTAGTTCCGAGAGAGAAAGTAAAATACCGAAGCACTTATTAACAACTTCCGAAGATGACAGATCTACAATAAAAAGTGTGAAAACAATGAAGTCTGTTTCCAAAGAAAAGGAAAACCTTCGAGCTCTGTTACTAAAAATCCAGTCAAAAAAATCAAAACTAGGTGCTAAAATAGACGAATGTCAATACAAAAAGCAACACAAAATCTAAGGATTTGAAAGAAACTGCATCTAAGACCTCCTTCTCATCCGACAAAAATCTGTTTCATGAAAAATTGTAAGTATATTTATTTTATTAAATCAAATCATTATTTTTTGTGTGATTATACACAATTTTCTTCTTCACTTCTATTTAGAAATGGAATTTCAAAATACACTGAAAAGGAAAAGTCAGCCAAGCCTCCAGGCACCCAATTTAAACTACAATAGGAAAAAAAGTTGATTTTAAGCCTGGAAAATCTTTAAAAGTGACAATGTCTTCAATAGTTTCAGCTTCAGAAACAACTGAATTTTGTGTTCAGACTTATTTTTTGAGTCAAAATGATGAAGAAAGTGGACGAAAGAATTTGGTTACGAAAAGTCTCGACGACGGAAGTATAAATATACATTCAGTTTGTGAAATTGTTGATGAGACATGCAGTATTCATTCGTTCTGGGAAATTGATGATAATACAAATGCACCTAACACTTTGATCTGACACTTTAGTCTATAAAATGGATGGAGATTAAATTAAAATTAATTAGATTAAATTCTGATAGCTCTCATTCGAATAACTTGCATGAGAAAGTAAAAATTGTATTAATTATATATTTCTTTAAATCTGAACATGTGTAATAATTTTTGCTTCCTCATAGAGGAAGCTTTGTAATCGTTACATTTTCCAATATTTTTAAAATGGTTTAATTAAACTTTCCTCACTTGATAAATGTCTAATATAACATTCTAATCAATTGTCCGGATGTGCGTGTGTGGATGTCGCCGTTTTTTGTCGCCCTATGAACTTAAAGACAGTTGTAGATAAATTGATGAAATTTGTAAAGTATATTGACTCCACCTATATCTCAAAAACGTGCCAAAGGATTTTTCCAAATATTGAATTTAAAAATTTTTATGTAGGGGAGAGTGGGGTAATGCCGAACACCTAAGGAAAAACTAAGATAAAATAAAAATTTCATGAAAAATAATAATGTTTATTTTTGATTATTATTAACTAACAATATTTATATAAACTAATGTTGCCTTTATTGCAAAAATCGCAGAGTAACGTAATATATAATGAAAATAAGAAAACATTAGAATTCGGAATTACCCCACTACCATGGGGTAATTCCGAACACTCGGTGGGGTAATCACGAACGAAGTGTTAGTTTTTCTTATTACTACAGAAATCGCACTTAAAACATTTTGATGTGCTTTCTCCACTCGTACATTTCTCATGTGCCCACAGATTACAAAGGTAGCACATGATCCAGTCTTCGATCGGTGGACTTTCATATTTTTCCGAACAATAAATGCAAAAGTATTGAGGTTGTTTTTTAGAAATGCTTTTGTTTCGTAGTCTGTTCTTCTTCAGTATTTCGACTGTTTTTTCAAAATTGGTGAGTCTTTTAACTCCGCTTGTTTCATTTTTCGCTGCTGCTGCTTGCTCCTTATCTTTCTTCCTCTTTTTCATTTCCAAAACTTCTTTCATAAGACTACTGGTTATAATAGTTGAATGCCTTTTCCTAATATTTCGCTTTGAATTCGTTTTAGGCAAAGTTGGTAAAGTGACTATGCTTGTGAGTAATATGCAGCTGCTTTTTGCCAACGACATTCTTTTATTCTTAACATCTTACACGGCTTTTTGTAAACTTTCTACGCTATACTTTTGCACGGTTTTTCGAACATAATTACGTGGAATCTGTAAAATATTATGAAATAGAATTGAAATAAAACATTATAAACATAAAATGACTATTAAAGAAAAAAACATTAGTATTCGGATTGCCATGGGGTAATCGCGAACGTTCGGGATTACCCCATTTGTAAGGTTCGCCATTACCCCACTTCACCAAAAGCGAGAAAAAAGTTTTTTTTGAGGTCAAAAAGAACTAGAAGAAGAAGTTCATGGGTTTAAAACAATTCTCAGATCTGTATTTACTTCTACTCTAAGAAATCGTAATTTAATTATTTACACACCCACATTTATATTCATTTGAATCCACTAAAAAAATTAGATGAAAAATGTCGAAAATATTTGATTATACTTACCATGAACAGCGTGATCGGTTTCGCTCTACCACTGCCTGTCCGAAGCTACTACTATTATTGTCCTTCGACTGGTAAAGAGGCAAGGTCGGTTTTCCTTCTCGCAAATAGCGAAACAGCTCAATTCGGAATTACTCCACGTTCGGCATTACCCCACTCTCCCCTACATTTAGTATTTTTTAAAAAATTGATTTTTCGACAATAACTTCTCAAAAAATAAAAATTCAAAACTTATGTAAAGGAAAGAAAGACTTCTTGCGTCGAGACGAATCGATTGACCTGTATGATTAATGGATTTTATTGAATATTAAGGAAGTTATACTTTTATTTGTAATTTTGAAAAATTTCGTTTTTATCTATATGTTTTCAAGTAACCGAAATTCAAAGCTAATGTAAGAAAGTAAAAGGTTTTTTGCATCTTTTAAAATTAAGTAATCCAATATAAATAAATTTTAATTAAAAATATGAATGATGCGGTCAAAAGATTCTTTGATTCGAGAAAAGAAATTATATATATTTTTAAATATTTAGGAAGAAATATTTTTAAAAAATATAAATATAGTTAAATGGAACACCGGAGATCGAATTCACAGCTAGTTTTTTTTCTATATCTTTCAAAACCTTCAAATCTTTAACTTTAATTTTTCCAGAAAAATTGAACAGCAAAGCGCCCAAATTTTAGAATATATTTCGCAAAACATTACCAGTGAGGAGGCTGTTTCCAATAAGTTATTTCAAGCACTACCAGGGTTTCCTTTGGAGAACATTGAAGACTACCACAATTTGAACGCGATAGATAATATGAGACAAGGAAAGAAGCTCGTAAGAACCCGTCGTTTCTTAAGTAAATTATATATGTCACTGTGAAACTAATGTTGTACGGTATTCTTAGATTAAAAAATTTTCTTTTTTTCATTTAAAATATTTAAAAAGCATTGGAGAAACAAAGCTGAGGGTGTTTCTAAACTGTTCGCTGCAAATAATAATGACTTACCAACTGGTATCCCAATTCACATGATTAGGAAATTCACAACACAACACAAGGGGATAGTCGACTTGCTAATGTTATATGTTATATTTTTACAATTTATATCTCATTATTATAAACTTATTTATAATCAATATTTAATAATAAATATTTCATTATATTAAACTTTCCTTTTTTCAGTGGCTGCACACAAGTTCCCTTATTTTCTGGATCTAGCGGATACAACGCAGTTCAAAATTGAAATTACGTATTACCAAGCCACGGTTACGCAAATCTAAAAAAAAGGTCAAGTAAAAGGAATTCCTGGTTGATGTTGAAGACGAAAACGGTGCTGATGATGCTCTCAGTCAACGAGAACTCGAAATTTTAGAACAAATCGAGCCACTAAGAGAAACAGAAAAGACGGTATCTAAGGCAGGTTTTTGGCCCACTTTAGATTTGGCCCAAAAAATTCGAAAAAATCCATACAGTATCTACTAACAATAAGAAGTTAATTCCACCCTAAAAAGACAAACCTCACCTCCCATTATTTTTCTGGATTTTTTTATCGGATTTTTTGCAGTTTGACCTTCAAATGACCTGGAATCTGATATGATGGAGGTCAACGGATCTCGAATTCGAATTCAGCTACCCCAAAAACCTATATATTTCTTTTTCCTGATCTTTTTAATTGGCGTTTTTCCCCAACAACACTGCACAGAAGCGGTGCAGTTTTCATTTTTTAAGGGATGCTCAGGGTGAATGGGGGGGTGAGGGTTGTCCGTTTAGGGTGGAATTGACTTCTTATTGTTAGTAGAATCTTTTGCTAAGTCTGTAGCGCCTTCGCTTTCAAAGACTAAGTTTAAATAGAAACTTGTTGATATTGCTAAGGGCTTTACGCGCTCGCGATTACTATTGTACAAGAGTTTTTATAGTATGTCCGAATTAGAAAAACCAAAAAATTTTTTTTCTCACCTTTGTATAAATAATTTAACGCGTCGTGACACATTCACCCGACAAAATCATCGATAAGTCTAAGTACACAACCTAAATTACACAAAAAAAATAATAATAAAATCTTCTGTAATTAAAACCCTTTCATCACCTCTCCTGAAATGTCTTCAGATAATTCCGAAATGGCATCTGCAAATTCAGATATCTTAAGGGAAATTCTCTCTAATTTGGAGATACTTACAAGGGGTCAAATAAGTTTAAAAGATAAAATCGCCTCTTTAAATATCGAAAATGAAAAAAGAACTAAAGAAATTGCGGACCTCGTTAGAAATTCCAATATGCTTGCTGAAACGGAAGACGAGTCATCTGAAACATCTACACCACCGGATCAAGTTACAAACTTTGCGAGTGAGGCACGTGCCAATGAACCTCAGCCACATGAACGACAATCAACAAATTTTAATTCAGGTTGAATCAGCAGAAATGGAAACGAAATTGCTTTACCTGCGAAAGAAATAATTCGGACCACTGAACCTCTTCGCGGAAAAGATGATAACGGAATAGAAGATTTCATAAAATCAGTAAAAAGAGCCCACTATCGAGGCTCACAACCGGAATTACTTATAGATTATATAATTGCTGAAAAATATTAGATAATGCGAAGCAAGCCATTCGTTTCATACCAATAAACAGCTACAATGACTTTTATCAAGCTTTGAGACAAAATATGGGACTTATTAATTCAGTTGAACTTCTAAGGGCAAAACTAGATTCGTGCAGACAAAAAACTGGCGAAACAGTTCAAAGTTTCAATATGATATTTAGGCAATGGCAAAATGAACTTAAATATGCAGTACAAGCAGAACACACTTCGGAAACGTCTCGCAACATAGCCTTCGAAATTGAAGAAAAATCAGCAATTAGGAAATACGTAATGAACTTAAACGAAGAAATTGGCACTCAAGTTCGACCTCTAAAACCGAATACTATAAACAGAGCACAACAAGATGCATTAGAAGCAGAAATTTGGTTTAATGAAAAACAACAAAATAAATCACGGTCTTCAGCTTCAGTATTTACACAGAAACCTAACCCACTAGAAAAATCTATCAATTATCAAAAATTGAGTATCCCTAATTATAATACGCCCCTATCACAAAAAGGTCAAATAAAATGTAATTCTTGTAATGGAATAGGTCACACAGAAAACCAATGCTATAAAAAAAATTATTATGACAGGAATCAAAATTTTCCCCAAGATCAATCAAAAACACGATCACCTCAACAAGAAAGAATGATTCAAGAAAGTCAATTCAGCGAAGAAATAACGGAAACACAGGACTTGGAAATGAATCTCAACGAGATCGAGTTTCAGTCGTATCCGGAAGACTTTTCTACATCTCAGTCAGCATATACGGAACAACAAGAACAAGCCGATTACTTGTTGACAGTAGATCTTCAGTAAATTTAATAAAAGATGAAATGGTTCACCAAAATACACAACGGAAACATGTAAAAAAGAATTTATTTATGGGAAACGACAGACACCAAACACAAATACTATCCAAATTTAAATTCCGAAATAAAGAACATCTATTTTATATCGTCCCCAATAACTTTCCTTTGCCTGAAGATAAAATTATTGGAATCCCTTTTATTCATTCTTATGATTTCAACCTAATAAAAACAACTTTGGAATTAGATAAAATAATTTATATCCTTCATTATGATGAAATTTATATCCCAAAAAGAACGATAAAACTTATTATAATGATAAGTATGGATTTTTAGTTATCGATACAGATAGTAATTTAAATCAAGGTAGATATAGAAGAGGATTTTATTGTTTCATTATTCTATAAATATATGAGGTTGTTTTAGAATAAAGTTAGTTTAGTCTGAGACATTGAGACATAAACATGTTTCGAAAGGAAAGAGATGTAGTCAGTCAAATAGCGAAAGCTAGCGATGCAATTAGACGGAAACATCGTATGCTAAAGATGGGTAAAGAGGCGACATAAAGACTTTTGAGTGAGACTTTTAAACCTCTAGTTACATCACTGCAAAAATTAGTAGATGTGTCTGATGCAACTATAAATAAAAATAAATTTATTACAAATAAAATTAAAAAGGAAGAAGAAGAAGAAAACGAAGCAGATAATGATGATTTTTCTTTCAGGACTGCTACTCCTGATGATGAAGAATACGATACTTCTCACGATACAACTATAATTGACAAAAGTTTTGAAGAAAATGTTGAACCTACTGAAAATTAAGCCAAGTTAACTAATAAGTTTCTCTTTTTATTCAATAAGAATAGGAAACAATATTTGGATACAATATATGGTGTTCGTAAACTTAGTGATGGATCGTTTATGATTGGTGACACACCTATAAGTTTCTAAGGTCAATATATCAATGTTGGTAATAAGAGTTATGTGAAAAGCAATGGTTTGTTTGAACTTTTATTAAAAAAAAAACCTATTGAAGCATTCATCAGCGCAGATGATCTAGACAAATATAAAGAAATTCTTATTGATACTAATGAACATAAGAAAAATTATAGTTCATCTGAACCGATACGTTCTGATAAAAGTTTCAAATATAATAATATTATTCAAAAACTCTTTCCCCACAAAGAATCATTAAAACGACGATCAAGCAAAGGAGGAAGTTCATTAAAAAATAAACAAAAGAAGTACTCCTTGACCCAATTTATGATAGTACCAGAAAATCAAAAGCCTAACTACATTTATTGGGATGATGCTAATGAACTAGTTGATCGTCTTCGTCTGCTCATGGCATCTTAATCAGCCGGAAATCTAAGTCATAATAATGAAATAATGTCTATTATTGAGGAATTGCGTGACAACGTATTGTTCAGAGTGAGATACGTACTCTTTATCAAGTTACGACATCCATGCGTAATGAAATTGATAATATTAATATTTTGATATGAAGTCTTGAAGAATCAACCTTCAAATTGATACTCAACGACAACAAGAATTATCATTTCACATCTCAGAGCTTATAGATAGTAATACGCTCGATTGAATGAACTAGAAAAATGGAAGCAAAGAAAGTGACAGTAGTCACAGAGTTACATAAACCAGCAAGAAAAAATTATCCACGTCGTCGTGTGATAATCCATGGTGTAGATGATACCTGGAAAGCTGATTTAGTTGAAATGATTCCATATTCTTGAGAGAATAAGGGTTTCAAATACTTGCTTACAGTGATTGATATATTTTCAAAGTATGCCTGGGGCTGTTCCTACCAAGAATAAAAGTGGAGACGATGTTACTCAAGCTATGAAATCCATTCTTGAACAGGGACGAGTTCCAAAAAATTTACATACTGATCAATGCAAAGAATTTTACAACTCACAATTTAAGACGCTGATGCAGCAGTATAAGTTAAAATTATACTCAACTTACAGTAATCTACACGGAGAAAAGTTGTTCTGTAACCGTTACCGAAAGTTGTGGTGAAATTTGGATATCGTGGCTTTTCGGTAAATTTTCACGTGCAGCACTGTAAAAGGAATTACACGAAAATCTAACGAGCTGCGAAGAGATTTTAAAAAAATGATAGGTATATTTTCCTAAAAGCAGAGGAGAAAGTATTGTGCATGGTCTTCACTGTTTACCAAGCCTCTCGGTACAGAGTACCGCACTGCTCACGAGAGCGTCCTAAAAAGAAAAGAAGATTTACGCTCCAGGACTTGAGAATTTACCAAGCCGCTCGGTACTCAGTACCGCACGGCTTATAGAGAATAAAAGAAATAATATCGTTATTGATTGTATGTATATGTTGTATACATATACATCAAACCCACACCAACTAATGTTAGTATAACTTACAAAGCTAAACTATAATACACATACACATACATAAATAAACCTATTACTATACTAATAACCGCATATACATATAAACTATATCGCTATAGTACACGAATCGCACGCACGACGCTGGAAGTATAGATTTGAATCGTCCTTATATACTAACCTGTAGAATGTATCATCACTTGTGAGAAAGAAATAACAGGGGCGGATGAAAATATTATGTGGTTGAAGTTCTGAACATTCAAAATGAACGAATTTTTGTATTGATTGCATTTTCAACTAGAAACAATGTTAAAATATTGATTCATTTACATTGAAAATAATTCTGTATGCAAGAAACTTGCAATGTATTTTTTTATTTTTAGTTGAATCAGTATTTTTGAATAAAATAGAATTGGGAAAAAATATTTCGTTCATTTGAACATTCAAAACTTCTCGCACATAAAATATCTCTGATCTGGGACTTAAGAAATTTTTTTTATCAAACATTTTTGTTGTACAATCTAACAATAAGAAGCTAATCACTAAGGATGAAACAAAAGTAAATTTTATTAAGAAAATTCGCAAAAAAGCTTTCTCAAATTATAAATAGAGTTAAAATTAGATTGAAAATGATAATATTTATTAATGATATATAAGTTGATTATAGCGACATAAATAATTTAGTATGAATGAACTTAATTTCAAATTTTTTTAATTTACTTCGGAAGCAATAATAAATAACACTGGACAACAAAATATGACCTATGTCGGGTTGGGACGAGATATATCATCTCCATGGTAGTTTTCTGTGCTGAATCCAAATCTGACCTCCGTTTTTTTCGTTGATCTCAAATTTTTGAGTTTTTGTGAGTTTAAAATTTTTTCGAAAAATCACAAATCGTGTGATAAAAAGGTGAAAAAATTTTTTCACGAAAAGCGATACATGCTTTCGATGTGTTTTTTAACGCAGAATCCATTGGTGTTTTTGTTTTTTCGATATCTCATATAGTTTTTCAGATATTTTTAAAAAACCAAAAAAAACACGAAAAAAAATGAATTTACAAAAATCCTTATATTTAAGTGAATAAATTTTATTTTTTAGTCTCTCAGGTCTCATTCTCTTCCTTTTTCATGCAGAAAAAATTTAAAAAAAGTTCACAGTTCCAGCTGTAACGGTTCGGAAGTTACATGACAGAGAACTTGTCTCTTTCTACAGAATTCCCAATTTGACGGTTTACAAGTACTCGAGACGAATCATTGTACTTTTTCTAATATCTCATTGCAGTAATGTCTTTAATATTTGCAATAAGAATAATAATAATAATTAAAAAATTTTAAAAATATATTTATAAGCTGCTACTTCTACTCCCTAGAAACTTTTTCTTTTGCATGCTCGACGGTGATGAGCATTTCGTTCATCAGTCATGAGCCTCCAGCAGTACTCTGCTAAAGCGTTCACACTCCAGTTACCTTGGTATCTCTTTTCGATTTCAGCGATTTCTTGATGAAACCGTTCCCGGTGTTCATCACTGACTGCCCCTAAATTTTCTGGAAAGAAGTCCAAGTGCGAGTGAAGAATGTGTATCTTTAGTAACATGTTCACTTTCATTTCCTTGAAGTTCTGCAGCATAGTGTTTATCAGGTGTTTGTGGTTGCTGGATTTTGTGTTCCCGAAGAAATTTTGTATGACTGCTTTTACTGACAACCAAGTTTTCCTCTGAAGGTCCGTCAAGATTGTTTCAAAATCACAATCCAACATTAGTTGTCGGATTTGGGGTCCTTGAAAAACTCCTTCCTTGATTTTAGCTTCACTAAGTTTAGGGAATTTTCTGTTCAAGAAAAGATGACCTTCTCCATTTTTATCCATTGCTTTGATAAAGTTTTTTACGATGCCGAGCTTTACATGTAATGGTGGTAATAATATTTTTTGGGGATCAACCAATGGTTTTTGAGCAACGTTCATTTTTCCTGGTTCTTCTTCTTTTTGATTTTCAGAATTATCTGGTAAAGAATTGTCACGGTCACAAGCAGCTTTTGTCACTGAAGGAACATTATGGTAAATAATGCTGTTCTTGCAACATGATGAGTAGCCTTTTACTTCTGTTAAACAAAAATAACAATCATCGATATGGTTCTCAGGTTCTCTCCAAAAAGTAGGAACAATAAATTTAAAAAGATTGTCAAAGTCTCCTCGTTGTACCGACCATAATTTATTCGCACAAGTTTTACAGCAGCTGTTGGGTATCCAACTTTTTTCTCCATTATCGGGTTTAATCTGAAAATATATTTCGTAGCCTTCTCGCATGGTGGGAGAAATGTTTTGTCTCATTTTTAGTGGGATGACAATACCGCAAACGTAGCAAAAGCTATCGGGATGATTTTTGCAGCTGTTCTGCATTTTGCAATCGTTGCAAACTGAGGCTTGAATAAAAGCTTAGCGCAAATATATTTTAATTAAGTAGAAATAATTCTAGTTCTATAACAGGTACAAGGTAGCATATGTTGTGACTCCACAGAGGTCTAGAATCGAATGAAGATCAGATAGCGCGAAGAACAAATAGGGCGATATGAACAAGAGTAGTGTGATAATGGAGGGGAGTGAAGTGGAGGGGAGACGCGCATGCGCCATGAACACTTTTCTTCCACACAAAACTCTGTAAATATGATAAATATTGCAAATATTAAAGACATTACTGCAATGAGATATTAGAAAAAGTACAATGATTCTTCTCGAGTACTTTTAAACCGTCAAATTGGGAACTCTATAGAAAGAGACAAGTTATCTGTCATGTAACTTCCGAACCGTTACAGCTGGAACTGTAAACTTTTTTTAAAATTTTTTCTGCATCGAAAAGCGAAGAGAATGAGACCTGAGAGACTAAAAAATAAAATTTATTAACTTAAATATAAGGATTTTTGTAAATTCATTTTTTTTCGTGTTTTTTTTTTGGTTTTTTAAAAATATCTCAAAAACTATATGAGATAACGAAAAAACAAAAACACCAATGGATTCTGCGTTAAAAAGCGCATCGAAAGCATGTATCGCTTTTCGTGAAAAAGATTTTTTCACCCTTTTATAACACGATTTGTGTTTTTTGGAAAAAATTTTTAACTCAAAAAAACTCAAAAATTTGAGATCAACGAAAAGAACGGAGGTTAGATTTGGATTCAGCACAGAAAACTACCATGGAAATGATATATCTCGTCCCAACCCGACATAGGTCATATTTTGTTATCTAGTGTAATGAATGTATATGCACCTTACTCAGGAGAAAATTTAAATAAACTGGATAAACGACTCCATTGGAATTTAAAGCTTAGGAAATTAATTTAAAAACTAGAAACATTTAACATCCTTTACTTCATAAGCATGATAATGCTCATCGAAATTGGTGTTGTAGAAATAGCGAACAACGATTTGAAATTCGTTGTTTTTGTTTCCAAAATTGCATGAACAATGTAGAATTGCGGACCCTGTAACGAGTGATTACGCCTGTGTGCGTACCGCACGCACACCCGTTACCATACCTCACAGTCGTCATCCCCGCTCCCGCACTCCCGTGTCAAGACTCTCGCTACCTAGCGACCGTCCCCCTCCGAGCCTTTCGTCTCCAGACAAGTTCCTTAAAACCACCCGCACGACAATGAATCGTCAGTCTAGCTGGGCGAGACCCACCGAGCGGATCGGTGAGCTCTCGCTTGGTGAAAACTCAAGTTCTTTTCCTACCCACAGGAGCAACTGTGGTAGGCAAAGTACAGGCGAAATCGCAAGGCATAGGCGCAACTATCCTTGCAGATTTCCATACACTTATGTATGGAGAATTACCAACGCTCAGGCGCACCTGTCGTTGTCAATTCTCATATAAAAAAATGTCACGTCATAGGAGCTACTATGCTTAGCATTTTTGATATGCTATTTCCTTCTCTCTTTCCTATTCAAAGG
The DNA here is from genome assembly GCA_904066015.1 of Synergus gifuensis. Classification (NCBI taxonomy): domain Eukaryota; kingdom Metazoa; phylum Arthropoda; class Insecta; order Hymenoptera; family Cynipidae; genus Synergus; species Synergus gifuensis. The sequence goes on along the minus strand of CAJFCO010017499.1, from coordinate 20,709 downwards.
TGTACAATTTCTACAGTAAATAGGATCACTTAAAGCTGTAGAAATTCATGTCAAAATATTAATAAATAGGAGCATTTATTATTAATATTTTTCCACCCAAGAATATTTCTTTATCACGTAACTGTCATATCCTTCTCCTGTAAATCCTGTCTAATAAATCGCAAAATGATAGAAATTTATTTGCACTCAACAGGCGCATCTGTGAGCGACAAATTAAACCGACGGATAATATTTAGTAGGAGCATCTGCAAATATTATCTATAAAAACGCATTAGAGATTTATACAACCGAACCTTACTCTATTTTTCCTATCAGTCCTCCCTTCTCCCCGTACCGTCAAAACCGCTGAAGTAAGAGAACTGAGACGTTTAATATTGTATTCCGCAAAATCGCCTGTATGTCTTATTCGTTCACGAATCTGTCAATTTGTACTTTGTCTGACAAATCCGAAATATCTATGATTACAGGACGAATAGTCACTTCATCTGTTTTCGTTCAGACACATTCATTCAACTTCACACAGACAACAAAATCAACCACCCATAGATTCTTATTTCATTCTTTCTTTTGTTATTTTATTAAATTCACACCGTTAGATTTGTAAATTATAGGGAATAAATATTGTTATTATATTTTCTAGTAAAACAAAGTTGTTCGATTTTCACCTAATTATCTTTAAAACCTGAACCTGGCTCGACTGAAGCATTCGATAAGATAATTAAAAATAATAAGATCTTTCAGAGAAAATCGGGACGTTACATGGCGTCCAAACAGGGACGCCAGAAAAACACAACGTTACAACCTTCTTCATTAAACAAAACAATAATGCTGTTCCGAATAATTTTTTTATTATAGAAGCTGACCCACTTAGTTGTTAGCAAATTATCTCCTGATGATGTTTCCTAGAGTAGAGAAAAAAATTGTTCAATATCTGGTAAAAATGTTAAACAAAATGTTTAAAAATGTTTAAACAAATTTTTCTCTTCACAACTGTTCACAACACAGACAACACGTAATAAACTGTGAACTGGTAAGCGTTCTCTACTGCGCATGAGCGGGATGTTGATGGGAGTTCGCTCTTTGACATACACTTGGTAGTCGTTACCGAACAGACGGTAAATCTGCCAGTCCTGCACTGAAAAGATTCTCGGAATAAAATTTAAGGCTCACGAAAGTAAATGGGAAAATTTAAAGCGTCTGTTTTGAAATTTTAATTTGTCTTTGAAGAAATTTTACTTTGTTGATAGTATTTTCTATCGAATACTTCCTCACTTATTACATTATTCACGTTAATTTTTATCTTCCACCTGTTACAGTGTGGGTCTCGAATAATTACAGTACTAATATGTATTTTTTTAATGTACATTGCATAAAAACTCCTATACACTTATTAAATAATAATGACACTACGCGAAATAAACCCGAAACGCCACGATATCCAAACACCGCAACTTTCGGTAACGGTTACCGAACAAATTTTCTCCGTGTAATAGCATCAATTCTTGAACGATTCAATCGCACACTCAAGAATTTAATGTGGCCGCAATTCAGTTTCCAAGATGATTATAAATGGATAGAGATCTTACCCACTCTCGTTTCCAAATACAACAATAAAAAACATCGAACTATTGGTATGAAACCAGTAGATGTTGGGTATCGAGATGAAGAGGAACTTTTGCAACGTTTCTTCAAACAAAGAAAAATTCCTTCAAGAAAAACAAAGTTCCAAGTTGGTAACAAAGTTCGAATCAGCAAGTATAAACACGTCTTTGAGAAAGAATATAGATCAAATTGGACAACCGAAATATTTACTGTTGACAAAGTGATACCTACCATACCAGTGACATACAAACTAAAAGACTATCAGGATCAACCGGTAGCTGGAGGATTTTATCAACAGGAACTTTTAAAAGTTAAATATCCAGACATTTATCTTGTAGAGAAGGTCCTGAAGAGACGTGGAAATTAAATTTATGTCGAATGCCTAGGTTTTGACAATTCACACAATAGTTGGATAGAAAACTCAGATCTTTAATTAATTTAACGTTAAAGAAATGTTAAAGTACAGTTAAAGTATTGTTAAGTTAACGTTAAAGTAATGTTAAAGTATAGTTAAAGTATAGTTAAGTTAACATTAAAGTAATTTTAAAGTATAGTTAAGTTAACGTTAAAGTAATGTTAAAGTATAGTTAAAGTATTGTTAAGCTAATGTTAAAGTAATGATAAAGTATAGTTAAAGTATAGTTAAGTTATCGTTAAAGTAATGTTAAAGTATAGTTAAAGTATTGTTAAAGTAATGTTAAAGTATTGTGAAACTAATGTTAAAACTTAAATAATATGAAAGGTTGTATTATAATAAATTGAAAATAAAAAACAAATGATACTTCAAATCAATCTCATTTTATTTTATAATATTTATAAAGGGCCTAGCCGGGTAAGCATGTAAAATCTGCCCCCGAATGTATCAAGTCCAAATTGGTACCATATATTGGCACCTATGAGTCACAAAATTCCTGCAAGTCTCAACCTTAAAAACGTATTTCTATAGGAGTTATGGAGGGGGAAAGTAAAATAAAAAAAGTAGTTTTTCTCATAAACGGCTCAACCGATTTTTATGAAAAAAAAATATGTTATTTAGGTCGATGAGAAGATTTAAAAAAAAATTTAAAAATTTTTTGGACGAAAATAACAGGTCTTAAAAATTTTTTAAGTTTTTAATCATGTTTTTTGAGGTTATGTTTTATAGTGACAGTGTGTAACTATGTACCTTTATCGCATACTTTACTGGCTGGCTATTTCTTCAGAAACAACCCTTTATCGTCTGTGTTTGGCTAAAAACGTTTTTGGTAAATCTAGAACTTATAAAATGTGTACGTAATTATGATCAATACATTTTTCCTCGCCCCTCACAATACGGGATGCTTTTTGACCGTGAGTCCGCTCGCCTCTCACAATACGGGGTGCTTTTTGACCGTGAGTCCCCTCGCCTCTCACAATACGGGGTGCTTTTTGACTATGAGTCCCGTCGCCACTCACAATACGGGGTGCTTTTTGACCGTGAGTCCCCTCGCGTCTCACAAATCAAGAATTGTACTTTAATCCTCATCGCTGCTATTGTCAATCACTGGAATATGATTTTTGGTTTTAAATGCATCGCTGAGTATTTGGGCTGGTTGTATAATCCTTGATAAATACCTTGCATGTGACAGATAATACACGATGGCAGCAATGTGTGAACAGCAGCCAACAGTCCGCATGCCATTAGCACACACACATGTATAGTGTGTTACGCCTGAAACTCCAACACTGTTAGGCTTGTACCTAATAAAACATCTGTATGTTTTTCGAAAAATGTGTCTTGATTGGAACTTGAATGTAAGCACATTGGTCTCTTCTTTCGCATACTCAACAACCAGTTTTTCATCCTTATTTAACATTTCTACTAAATAAGATACAGCTTGAGAAAGCTGATATGATCCAGTGAAAAAGACCACTAAATCTCTTTCAGTCATTTCTGGAAAATCGAGTATTTCTTCTGAAGTGAATGCTTGAAAGGGAGTTTTTCGTCGAAGCCACCCTTTTTCCTCTGCCTCAAGAGCTAGTGTATTTTGCACATCTTTTCGAGCATGCATTCTTTCCAATATTTCATCTCTAGCTTCTACGTCAGATTGCAGCCTTTCACCATAAGTATTATTAACAAATGATGCAATTCTAAAAAAGGTACCAACTTTCGGTAATAATTTGTTTTCTATTTTGTGATCCAAAAGACGATACTTGTGTTTAAGAATACCATGAATAACTTCTACTGCCCAACGAATTTTAGTCACAAAACGAGACTGGTTGGATTCTTCTGCTGTCAGTTGCTTTCTTTTACCTTTCAATGCGGGCAACAATACTTTAAAATTTTTATCTTCCAAATCTTTTTTTACATCTCGAAAACCTCGATCAAGTACAAAGACATCATTTTTTTCCAAGAATTTGCATAAACCATTTGCATCTTCAATAATGGTTTTCAAGATTTCTGCATCATTGTGATTTGCCAGATACGGTCCAAGCATGTCCACTACATATCCATCAGTCGTACAAATGGTAAATGGCTTGCAAAGGGGAACCTTCTTTTGTCCAGAGAAAGACTTCCTTTGATATTCATTATTTATACTCTTCTGATGTCGCGCATATGTACCATCGCAAATCAATAGTAAGTGATTATGAGCATCAAATAAATTCTTTGCAATTTCCGTCGTATGATTTTGAATGAGGTTAGCTCTATCTAAAGAATTTAAACCAAAACGACCTGGTAAAACGTCATTTTCAAATGACTTAACCACACTGGCAGAATAGTCTGAAATTATCTGCTCATTTTCTATATTCAGTATAGAAGCTAATATTTTGTTTGAATTTCCCGTACGTAGTTTGAAAAGGAATACAACGATAGTTAACATTAAAGTAACGTTAAAGTATAGTTAAATTATAGTTAAGTTAACGTTAAAGTAATCTTAAAGTATAGTTAAGTTAACGTTAAAGTAATGTTAAAGTATCGTTCAGTTAACGTTAAAGTAATGTTAAAGTATAGTTAAGTTAACATTAAAATAATGTCAAAGTATAGTTAAGTTAACGTTAAAGTAATGTTCACAGATAACGGAACAGAGTTTGTTAACAAAACCATTAGAAAATAGGCTGAAAAGTTCGGGATCAGACATCTAACCACACCAAAGTATTACCCCCAAGCGAACCCGACAGAAAAATACAATCAAGGCGTATCTTTATGACGATCATGCGTCATGGGACGAGTATTTAGTCGACGTCAGATACGCGATGATCTCAAGTAAAAATGCGTCGATAGGTTTTACACCAGCGTTCATAAACTTAGGTAGGGAATTGCACCCACAAAAATCAATAAAGGCTGAAATTGAAGATACTGAAGACGTGGAATTTCAGGAAGTAGATAAATGGACAAATAGATGGCGAGGTTTTCAGGTATTAAAAGAAGAAGTACAGAAAAACTTAGATGACGCGAACCAGAGACAGGCAGGATACCATAACCTTCGAAGGAGATCGCAGGAATTTAGAATAGATGATAGAGTCCTTAAAAAAGTTAATAAATTATCAAAAAAAGCAGTAGGTAAAGTAGGCAAACTTTACGATAAATACGAAGGAACGTTTATAGTAAAAAAGAAACTATCTCCAACAATGTATGAAGTAAAAGATTTAAAGGGAAAGAGTATCGGTAATTGGAATGCTAACGATTTTAAATTGAAAAAAAGCATAGATAACGCTAAAGCAGAAAAAGAACCACTAGGGAATAAAGTAAAGTCAAGTAGAAAAAGAATTAGTAAAGAATAAAGAAATAAGGTAAAAAAAAATTTAAAGTAAAGGTAGAAACTCCAACATACTCCAATTCGAGGCTCTGACTCAAAACCCCAATACGAAACTCTGACTCTGACCCCAAAGAAAAAACCTAAGACTTAAAAAACCCCAACCAAAATGAAAAATTACTTATTTTTTTCTAGATGGACAAGACGCGTTGCAACCTGTGCTGTGAGGTGGGGTCGGAGGGGACCCTCATGGAGCACTTCGGCCACTTCAAGGCCTGGCAGTGGTTGAAAAAGCACAGGCAGGGAGTGCCCCGGGAGATGATCCCCTACCGTCTGCACCGTCACGTGCGCGAATTATACGAAAGCGAAATCGCTCTCAAGCTAAAGGAATACCGTTTTTTTTCGGCAAGTTTGGCGTTAAAATCGCCAATCTTGTTTGACAAAAAGGGAGTCTTTTTAAGACCTTATCCCCAATTTGGGATTCCCATTGTCTCCGTCTCAAATTGTAATATCCTTGTTGTTTCTGGAAGCTACGCGTTAATTGGCTGCGAGCGAGTTCGATTGTAGCTTGAAGCTTTTCTAGGCGGTGTTGGTGCTTCTCGTTGGTAGGAAATGCTGCTTCATTGGCGAGGCTTCCAGGGGTGCATAATTTCTTTCCGTAATTTAAATATGCTGGAGAGAAACCAGTAGACGAGCTGACGGTGGTATTATATGCAAATTGGAGTTCCGGCAAAAAGTGATCCCAAGTCTTTTGAGATTTCTTGATATTTTGGGCAATCATAGTTTTAATGACCCTATTGGCACTTTCTACAGGATTGCACTGCGGTGAATACGGCGGTGTAAGACGGTGAGTAATGTGCATTTTTTGTAGTAAAACTTTAAGCTCTTTGCTTATAAATTGACAGCCATTGTCCGAAACAATGGTTTTCGGGCATCCATGCCGGAGACAAATTTGATCCTTAACGTTTATAGCTATTGCATATCCGGTTGCCTTCTTTAAGGGGCGGATTGCCATCCATTTAGTAAAACGATCCTGCATAACTAGGAGCCATGTATTGCCGGCAGTAGATCTTGGGAGCGGACCGACAAGATCTATTGAAACCAATTTCCACGGCTTTTCCACGTTGGTGGCGTGCATGGTACCGGCTGGGGCCTGATTTTGGGCATTAAACTTTTGGCAGCTCTCACAATTTCAGGCGTATTGAGCCTCTGCTCTAAGCATACCAGGCCAATAATAATGTCTGGCGAGGCGAGCGAGAGTTTTGGCCACTCCTAGATGTCCGGATTTAGGGTCGTCATGGACCTCTTGAAGGACCCTTTTTTTATCAACACGTAGTAAACAAATTCTCCACTGTTCCCCTGGAACATAATCATTGACATCCAGAGTGTGCAAAATATGACGGTAAAGACGGTTATTACGGATGCAAAACTCTGCATTCTCGGCGGGTTTCTCGGAAACAGCGGCATATCTCCTTTGGTACCGATCTGGGTCGTCCTTCTTCTTTTTGACGGTGCAGGCTTCGTGAGGTTATCTGGAAAGAGTATCAGCGATGACATTGTCGGCTCCTCGACGATACTTCACTTCAAAGTCCCATTGGCTGAGTTCCATGGCCCATCTGTCTAATCGACCTAACGGGTTGTCGATTTTATTGAGCCACTTCAGCGATAGATGATCGGTAATAACCGTAAAGTGGTAACCCTCGAGGTAATCCCTCATTTTCCAAATGCCCCATTTTACAGCAAGGCATTCTAGATCGGTTGCAGAAAAATTACTCTCGGTTTCGTTGACTGAGCGACTGGCATAAGCAATGACTCGTTCGACTCCATCATCCATTTTTGTGAGAACGGCTCCAAGTCCCTCCTTGCTTGCATCATTCTGGAGGACAAATTCCTTTGTCCAATCGGGACAAGCAAGGATTGGTGCCGAGGTTAATCTCCTTTTCAATTCTTCGAAAGCTTGTTAATGTTTTTCTGTCCACTTTTATTGTGCTTTCTTCTTAAGCAGCTGATGAAGGGGTGCTGCAACTCGAGCCACGTCCTTAATAAAACAACGGTACCATGATATTAGTCCCAAGAATCTTCGAGCCTCCTTAATGTTTTTCGGCGGAGTAAGGCATTGGATTGCTGCGAGTTTATCAAGGTCGGTGTGAAGTCCGTTTTTATCAACAACATGACCAAGATATTTTAGCTTAGATCTAAAGAAATGGCACTTATCTGGATTTGGCCTAAGCCTTTACATCTAAAAGTGGATCGAAAATCCTTCTCATCATATTGATGTGATCATAAAAAGTTTTCGTGCAAATCACGATGTCATCTAAGTACGCAAATGCATTTGGAGCCGTATCCGGATTTATTATTCTGTCGAGAAGTTTTTGAAATGTAGATGAAGCGGTGTATAGCCCAAAAGGCATAACATTAAATTCAAAAAGACCTCCTCCGGGCACAGTAAAAGCGGTGAGAGGTTTACTGCCCTCAGTAAGTGGAACATGCCAATATCCGTTTTACAAATCAATAGAAGATAAATATCTTGCTCCTCTAAGTTTATCCAGGATGGCATTAATTTACTGTATCGGATACGCATCCTTTTTTGAAACTTGATTTAGTCGGCCGAAATTAATACAAAATCTCGGTCTTCCATCTTTTCGGCGAGTAATTAAAATTGGTGAACTCCAAGGACTATTAGACGATTGAATGACGCCTTCTTTCAGTATTTCATCCACTTCCTTGTCGATGATTTCTTGGATGGCCGGGTTCCTAGGTCGGTACCTTTGCTTTAAAGGTGTAGGGTCCTCAAGACGAATCTGGTGTTTGGCTAGCGGTGTAAAACCTTTTACGGAAGTTAAACGCTGTAGTTCTGTTTGCAGGAATTTTTCAGCAATGATCTTCTCTTCTGGCTCAAGTTCGGTAATCGGTATAGGTCTTTCAGAGTTACAAAGTTCCCTGCGGTAAAAACGGTTCGGAGAGAGAACTTTAACTCCGTTAATGCGGACGTCAAAACCTAAAAGATTTAGCAAATCAATGTCCAAAAGTAACTTGTCCTTGAGGTTTGGAAGTATAGAAACTTCAGCCTCGATGGTTCTGCCCATTGATTTTAAAACTCCAACCAAACAGTCACCAAGTGGCGTTTCGGTGCCATCTGCCATAACATCCATGGTATTATTATGAAGTTTTTCCCATCCTCCAAGAAGACAAAGTTTAGGGGTGCTCTTATTAATGTAAGAGCAAACGGATCCCGGATCCACCAAATCCTTAATCTTAAGTTTTCCGATTCTTACGGTATGAAGATTCTAGGCTCCTCTGTTGGTGGAATATAGCGGACCGGGTATGAACCTATTTGTGCCCGGTCCGACTGCCGTTTCCCTTCTTGCAAGAGCAATCTCGAGTAAGGACTTTGTCTTTTCCACACTGAGAACAAAACTTAACAGGTTTGTTCCTACACCTTCGCCTGATGTGTCCTGTTTCTTTACAACGCCAGCACGCCTCTTCAGGGTTGTAAACCTTAGCAATCGCGGAGGTTGCTTGTCTCAAAGGCCTATGAGAATTTCTTTGCTCCAAATTTGTATCCTTGGCCTACTGAAATTGGGCCTCTTCAATCTCTTCCACTCTGCGAATCAATTCGTCTGCAGTGTTGATATCGGACAGCCTGATGTAATGCAGCAATCCGGGTTTCATGTTGAAATACAATGTCTCCATTGTTTTTTACGAGTGAAACCATCACGTCTTCGAGTCAACGTGAGCAAAGACGTGACGAAATTTCTGATGGATTCATTACCTCCCTGATGACGATTATAGATCTGCTGGTCCAGCTGTTTTAATTCCGAAGGAGGAAGATAGAATCACCTGAGACTCTGTTGAAGTACCTGCAGATCAGTAATTTCAGCGGCGCAGTTTCTAAACCAAAGTTGAGCGTCGCCTCTTAATAATTCTGGAAACCCACGCAGAATTTGATCGTCAGAAAAATTATAAGCCTTTTGTAGCTTCTGTAGACGTTCCAAGAAACCATAAACGTTTTTTCCGGCGAAAAAACAATTCCATTTCAGCATTTGATCCATGACCTTGGTTGAAACAGATGTTGTTTCGCGATCGTCCCAAAGATCGTAGATTGCTTCGCGGCCTCCTTGGCGTGGCGTAACGGTTTTGTTGGAGAGATTTTTGTTGGCAGCTTCATTTCGTCCAATATCCGCAGCAGTATGTGTAATATGGACCTCATCCGGCCTATTTTCCGAAACAGGATTACCAGGATTGATCTCGTTAGGTCTATTGACAGTGGCGGTAGTCCTAGAAGAAGATGTGGCCACAAAAAGTTTGTCCATCTCTGCTTGCATGTCCTCAAGATCCTTAGTCCTATCCAAGTCATCTTTATATTCCGGGGTGTCTTCTGGCTTGTCAGAAAAAAGATGAGGGTTACTTCTGATGAACGTAACTAATCGCTGTCGGAGGACCGCAACTGATCCTCTCGGATCAATTCCAAAATTGCGTAAAAGATCCTCCAACTCTTCTTTGTGGAGACGGTAAACCCACGAAACTCCCGGCATTTTTCAAAAATTGAAATTTAATTTAAAATTCTCAACAAAAAAAATAATTCTCAAAAGTGACGGTATTTACGGCGTAAATTTGAAAAGTTAACAGCACTTATTTTTCCTTGAATAAGTAAAGTCTTAACTTTTTTCCGGCGGTAGCACAACAAAATAGTTCGTATTATACGGTAATAACGATTAAAAGTCGAAGCGGAATTTTGAGTATAGTTGTAATCGCGAAAAACCGGAAGCTGACGGAACGGTAACGGTGAAATACTTTCGGAGATCACGATATATACAATCAGACTCTAACAGAACTCTACAATACAATTAGACTAACGGAAGATCGTAGCCGGAGCATAGATGCTTACACTTTCGATGATCTGATCGAACTGAACTATTTGACGAAGTGCTCTTACTTATATACAATTTTTCCGAAAAGTGGAAAGGGTAACAATACTAAAAATGGCGGTGATATACGGAAAGGGTGGGGAGTATCTTCGTTCTAACAACAAAAAAAAAGTAAACACCTGTTCGGGCGCCATGTAACGGTCTGTTTTTCTGGGGTCCTTAAATAATTATCTCAGCGGACGCTTCAGCGTAGCCAGGGTCAGGCTTAGAGATAATTAAAACAGATCAATAATTTTGTATGACAAAATACTACAAATATATTTATTTAACTAAATATTTACATTTTAATTACAATATTTACAGTGTCGTGTTCAGAGAACCCAAATACTTTAGTTTAGTTGAGTGGAGAACAGTTCACGGTTCTATTTAGTGAATCAAGTCGGCGCGAGATTCCTAGAATTCACGGTATAGCTGCATGGAAGCGTTATAGAAACGGTGAACGTCTAGCGGGTAGGACGGAGACGGAAAATAAATCTATCGATGTATCTTAGTTAGTTTCTGTAATTTTAACGCGCTGGAATTGTCGAACAATTATTCATAAGGTATTGGAATTCGGTTCTTAGACTAGGCATACAGGAGATTTATGACGGATTACATTTATCGGCGTTACCTGTCTTCCCCTCAACGGTAGGTACGGTAAGCGGTGAGAGAGGTTGACAGTCCGGATGACAAAGTGAATTACGGTTTGTATATTTCCCTAGTCTAGCAATACCAAATAGTATTCTTAGGATTGCCTAACGAATATTATTTATGTCGGTTTGATTTATCTCTCTCAAGAGCGCCTGACAAGAGTAAAACAGGTTTCCCTAATCTCATGTTTATAATTTGTTCGTGACAGAAATTATTAAGTAATTTCTCTGGTGACAAATATTATTATTAGCAGCACCTATTTAATAATATTTGTGTTATATTTTGACAATCATAGAAGCACCTATAGATCGTGAAAATCGTACACCTTTGAAATTAAATATCGAAAGCGACGGTTTTGGGAGAAATGACAATTATGTGAGCGCCCATCAATTGGTATTTCTTCGACTTTGGAAGGTCAATGACAGGAGCGCCTGTGCATTGGCGATCCTTCTGGGTTGAAGTCAGTTTGGGAAATGGCAAGTACAGGAGCACCTGTCCCTTGCGATTTCACCTTCGCTTAACCTACCATAGGAGCGCCTATCGATAGGTAAAGCGCATGAGCTTTCACCGAGTGAGAGTCTCGCCGACCTGGTCGGTGGGACTCGCCCAGCTGATCGCTTTTAATGAAAGAGCCAACAATGGCCGACGCCGGAGTAGGAGAAGTAGGAGTGGGGACAGCGTCCAGCAAGGCTCGGTAACGAGAGTCGGTGCAGGTGTGCGAACGGTACACACGCGCGTATAACCTCTCGTTACAATGTTAGACATGACAACTTAGATGAAAACCGCGCTGCAATCATGATTAATGTACCTATAGAAAAAAATTTAGTAGTACCATTTATTCAGGTTGGTGACCCAGTCCGGCAAGTACCCAAAATATTGCGTAATAATGAAAAAATTGAGTTATATAGAAAGATAGGAACAAGAAATTTTAGCCATGATTAAAGACCCTTTGAAGGATACTTTACCAACACCCTCTGATCCTGATAGACAAAATAGAGACTCAATTCAGAAAGGAGTCGATTTACTGTATGATCATAACCTCCCTAAGAATGTTGTAAAAGACGGTAATTATGATGGAGCTGGTAAACAATTCAGGAAATATCCCCTGCAAAGGCTCACAGGTGGTTAGAAAAAGCCGTTAGTGTGTTTTATTGAACCAGGTATTTACACGAGTATTGAGTCTTATTAACAATATAAATAATACTTCTGACCTTAAACGACACATTAAAATTGTTTATGAAAAATCTTAAAGTAACTATGTAAAGATAGAAAAAAAATATCCTGAAAATTGTGAACTTGAGGGTCAACATTTTTTAGCTCTTAGTGATAAAGTTTCCCGTATTCTCGGTTTTGCCGCATATAAATTACTACCAGTTAGTTAAAATGGTTTCACGGCGATTTATCCTGCAAGTCTAGCGTGCGAACTTCCAGATCAGTTATTTGTTTATTATAATGTTTATGAACCTCGTATGATTGGAGATGTAAAAGCACCACTTCTTCGTGTTGTTCCTGTAGATAAAAGAGATTATATTTTTGGTACAACGCAAGTCAGACACTTTTCCTCACCCAATTATATACCTGTTCTCAACATGGGTTTTCACACCATTGAAATTGACATAAGAGATCATCTTGGACTGCCAATACCATTTGAGTTTGATACGTTGACAGTGACACTTCATTTTAAACGTATTGACTAACTAACAGAAAAAAAACAATGCGTAATTAAATTGATTATTACACTTCACAAGCGGGAGGTGGCGGTGTTATATCGAAAATTTATATTGGTACTCCGTATCAAAAAGGTCATAGTATTGGTAGTTTCCTGGGTAGTCTTTTCCGAAGAGTTCTCCCTTTTTTGACTAGAGGGGCTACATTCGTTGATAAAGAAGCTCTAAAGACCAGTATGAATGTTATGAACGATCTAGATAATAATATACCTCTTAAAAATTCTGTCAAAAATCGCTTTGAAGAAACTAGACATAATTTAAAACGACGTACAATGGAGAAAATGGAGAATATTATGAATGGTTCTGGTTATAAGAACATTCGGAAGCAGCGGATGGTTCAGTCAATTTCTAATCGTGGCACGCTTAACGTCGTGAGTTATAATCCTATTAAAAAGAAAAAGAAAACCTCTGCAAGAAAAGTACGGAAGCATAATACGGTGAAAAGAAAAGAGTCTACGAAAAATAATAGAAAAAAAAACAAAGGCAAACAAGAACTAAAAAAACAAACAAGAAAACTAAAAAACACTATTAACGATATTTTTGGAAATTAAAATAGTTCATGAAATATCTTTTTCAAAATGTCATTTTTACATTCTCATTCTTGTGAGTGTCTGAAGTCTGAGTTGGATCTATTTTCACTCCCTCCGACACAAAAGTCAATAGAAAGCTTTCAATGGGTCCACTATAAACTTGTTTGATCCCTTACTGACGATTCTCCCATAGAATTTGTTGTTCCCGGTCATGGCGATGAATATCTGGATCTTGCTCACACAATGTTAAGTCTTCGAGTAAGATTAATATATCCCACAAAAATTGATTCAAATGCTGCAGCATGGGATAAAGTAGGTCCTGTAAACAATCTGTTGCACTCTTTATTCAATCAGGTAGATGTGTATTTTAATCAAAAAGTAGAATCACCGCCAAGTAATTCTTATGCATATCGAGCATATATTGAAACATTAATTAACTATGGTCCTGCTGCTAAAAGAAGTCATCTTACATCATCTTTGTGGTATTATAATGATACCCTTTTCAGAATGGATGACTTTGATCGCAACGATGGACTAAAAAGCAGACAAAAACATTTGAGCGGTGAAAAGTCGCTTGATCTTATCGGACACTTACACTGTGATGTTTTTAACCAAGATAAATTTCTTATCAACGGTGTAGAGTTGAGACTTCGATTGGTCCGTTCAAAAGATTTATTTTGTCTCATAGATAATACAAACAGTTCTCGTATACATATTGAAGATGCTTCACTTGTTGTTCGTCGAGCAAAAATTAGCCCAGGTATTCTACTCGCACATGCAAAAGCCCTATCTCAGGGTACTGCTAAATACTCTATCACACGTGTTAAGGTAAATGCTTTAACTTTACATGCAGGCGTTCACGCTGAAACACTTGATAATGTTCTTCTTGGATAATTACCAAAGAGAATAATTATTATTAGTAAACTCGTATAGTGTTAATTATCATCTACAGTTAATGTAAAATAGTTTTAAAACATATAATTAAATAAAATACGGCATAACTAATTCCCGAAATATACTGTAGTTTATACTATTCTTTTTTAAATCTTTGCAAATAAATATAAATTCCCAATCGTTGAAACACTGTTGTTTGATCAGGATTTCAACAATATTGACGAGACAATCGGAAAATTTTAGATTCATTTGGAAGTGCGAGGGAGAGACAGTCATAAAAAAGGTGAAATTCCAAGGCATTTTCCCTACAATTAGTTGTTATGACCTAGCCTGTTGGCAGATGTTGGGCCCAGGGACAATAAGATTTGCCTTGGCAAGAATTCAGTAATTACTTCTTTGGGACTGTTGACTCTGTCATAAATGTAATGTGTAGGCAAGCTCGTTCGAAGTATCAAAAGAATCTTTTGTTCGTCTCGTAGGCCAGCAACCTTAGGAATTTGCTTGATATTTTCCAATGTGGTGGTCGAAATGTGTTTAATTCAAGATTCGTTTGGTGGTTCTCATTTAAGCTTTTGGATTATAACAAATAATCATGAAAATTTAGTCTTTCCTTTCCGTAATAGTACAATTTAAAAAATATTGACTAATAATGTCCTAAAGACATCCTTAGGACGTTCATTTCAGTCCAATTGATGTCCAAAAGACGTCTTTTAAACGTGAGGTCGTCTTTAGGACATCGATTGAACTGACATGGACGTTCTATAACGATGTCTCTAGGATGTCCTCAGGATGACAATGTCTTTTTGCCCACTGGGTAATTTCTTAAGCAATTAATATACATATAATACATTCAATTATTAATACAAAAAAGTATATAATTCATTTTTTTTAATTAATCCGGTAAATTAACGAAACCGGGAAATGAAATTAATTTTATGTGTAATTTGTTCATAAGTTATATTTTATACTGAGAATAATAAGTATATTTTGAATCATGTAAAATCGTCACGCTCAATATGTAGAATTTTTACAAAAGTTATGTTTGAATTTTCATTTCACAAGATTTTGTTAATTTACACATAATTGTTACAAACGTAACTTCATTTTGTTAAAAAATCCTCAATTTATTGCTAAGAATTGCAGCAAGAAACAGCTGGAATTTGCTGAATTTGCGACTTTCTGCAGCAATAAATTGAAAACTATTTAGCGGACTAATTCGAACGAATGAAGTTTATAATTACTCCTTAAAATAATTATACAGTTACATATATTTTAATATCTTTATAATCAATAAGTTAATGAGTAAATGACCTTATATTGAGAGAATGCATTATAAGAATGAGCAAGAAGGAAGGAAATAGAAGGCGAATGAAAAAGACTTAAAAACATAGCAAAGACTCGCACACATACATGAGGTATGCACAGATAAATGATACTCGCGCTAGCAGTTGACCCACACCAGCATAGACACCAAGCTAACGCATGCACTAAAACATAGCCCCGCATCTGTGTACTCGTAGGTGCATCTCCGATCTCTCCCGTTCACGCCATTCTCCGCTATTCTTTATGCAACTCATCCTACCCCTATTTTGATCAAAATTTCGACTCTAAATAACTCTTAAACTACTGATCCGATTTTCATGAGATTTTAACAGCGCTCAAATGAATGAATTCCACCCCCGATGACAAGGTTATACGTAATAATTTCCAATATTTCGGAATGAAAGGTAGAACCTGAAATTAACTTGTATTTAAAATAATCTCCAAGACAATAAAATTGCAAATGCATCAGGTTAAACACCTTAGTGGAATTCATCATTTCGCAAACCAATATTCGGTTTCGCGCTGATCATGAGTCAAAGAACTTTCATGCACGTGCATTATTGCAGTCAAAGCGGATTCCAAAGAAGTCAAAAGAGTTCATAATCCTCTCCCTAAATCATGCCATATCAACCGACCAATAAGAAACTTCCACTTGACGAAATTTCCCACTTAATCGGTCGGCAATGCATCTACAAAATACATAGATTCGAAATCTTTGATCGTCAGTCAACTAGTTCGTCGTCCTTCTTGTAACATTAAGAAGTCTTCCTTTCTAAACTCGCCCGCCCGGTCGGTAGTTCGGTTGGTCGTGTGTAACTACACAAAAGGTATTGCTACAGATAAATTAATCTTTCCTATAATTTGGGAAAGGAGTGGCATGTCACGTCAAAAGGTGGGGAGCACAGGGGCCGAACGATTAGGACGTTAAATTCTTCTAATCCTTTGTCCGGCGGAGTGATTAGCGCGATTTAAAGTGTTTAGAGGCTTCGCGTAAACCTTTATGGTTGTAATCCGTATTCGCCTAAAAAACGGACCGCGTAAAATTCCTGACTAGGGAGCGCGAGCGCTAACGCGAGGATCATTCTACGATTCGATCCTCCCTTCAAATTGCGACCCTTGAAATTTAATTCAAGGAACAAAATTCTAAATGTACGAATAGAGATCCGTGCTCGAATCTCAAAACGAGCAAAAATCTTTATTTGATTTAGTGATTTGTATTTTCGCAGCAAAATAGTGGGAAAAAGTGTTGGGTTTGAAACCACCCTTACTTCTTCTGATTAAGTCACCACTATCTTTTCGGCGTAAATACAAATTAATCGCGGGACATGGAAGTGGAGAATCAATTTGTGTATTACCTATAAGTGCGTGTGTGAATTGAATCCCCTTTTTAAAGACTAGAGTTGCCCCTCCATGGCAACGTGTAAATTTATTTAAATTAGCCCAGTTGAAAGGACTTCGATGCAATCCTCTATTTCCTTCCAACTGGTAGGATAAGCCGACACCATAAGTGAGTATTTTAGTATCGTTCCAATTTTTATTAATTGCGTACGACTACGAAATGTTTTCTTTGCTCTTTTTCAAAAATATGTTTTCGATCGCTCGACGTCAAATTGAGTCTTATTTTATAAATTAAAATTTCTCTTAATAACGCTTATCAAAATTTGAATTTAATAGATTAATACATTTCAAATTTCTTCGAATTTATTTAAATTCCTTCATCTTTAAAATCCAGTAAAACAGGAAGAAACCCTTGGATGAGGGTAGGTGATTCACTTACCTAAATACCTAGGAATCAGAAAGTATTTTCTGCATTCCCATTAAATTTTCAAAAGCTACGTAACCGTAAAATTAATAGAGAAACAGACTTATTTTTTATATATATAAAGTAAATTATTGTCGGTTCGTAACATAATCTTTAAAAATTCTACACTGACAATGAGAGGGACAGCAAACTTTTCTTTTACAGTTTATATATTTCCTATTCATTGAATTTGAAGAATCGAAACCCACCGCACCGTGGGTAATTTTCAATACATTTTCACTCAAACAGTGAGGTTATGCTATGCTAGTAAATGTTATATGAACTTAAAAGAACGACCATAAAAATAACCAGAATTTCAAAGTTTTAGCACTACACGCAAAAACTATACGTTATATGCATGCTGACGAATATAAATATATATAAATTATTATATAAATATAAATATCATTTCACTTTTGACGCGAGACTGCACTTCACTGAAAAATGATACAAAAGCGCGGGAGGCGGTACCGAGTTGGTGCGGTGCTTATGCCACACTCTTATTCTCTTATGTGGCTGTGATTGGCCGGTTTTTGTTATAGGAATAAACCGGGAAAATTCAAAGATATGAAACACAATTTCCGACGGTAGTGTATATAGTGTATGTATATAATTTGATCATTTAAATTTAAAAAAAAATGTTTAAATTAGTCAAAGTAAATGTAACATATTATTTTTAAATGTCTTATAAAAATTCGATTTTTACATTAGTCTGTCAATATTAGTAAACTTAAAATATTCCTATAAAATTTAAATTCATATATCATGTGTTTTTCATTTTTTTTTTCTACAGTAAAGTATTGACAGTATTTATTTGCACCATATTACAATTTTAAATTATTACTATCTAAAAATGGACACATTTTGTGTCCATTTTTAGATAGTAATAATCTGCGAGGTATATGCTTCGCATATGCCTCGCAGATTATGCGACGTATATGAACCGCACTCTGCACGCACCGCGTGCCACGCACGCCGTGCGGATAACGTGCGTCGTACGATTGTTATCTGGGGTTTGGCAATTAATTGTCTGTTTCTAACACGGAGACAAAAATCGGATTATTATAGCAAGAATACTAACCATACTTTTGTAGCAGGCCCTCATTTTTTACTATCCTGGTACAAAATTCATTCATTTTAAGTAAGCATCACATCATGCTTTCATAAAGTCGTTGTTCCTTAGTACGTGTATACGTGAAGAACGACGAGGAATTTGTCTTGGAGATTCATCTTGAATTGCGTTTCAGAAAGGTGAACGATTAGGAACTTGTAGATGTGCTAATGGAACTACTGGTTGTTGTTGATCATTAGGTGTATGTGGAGAATTCGGTGGCTCTCGGTCATGATCATAGAAATGAACATGACGCCGTAATTCTTGTACTTTAGGAATTGGTACCTACGGTATATTGGGCTCATCTAACCGTCCTTGGTTATTTTCACCTTCGAACGCCCTGAATTGATCAATATGACGTTTGAAAAGTTTGCCGAGGTAATTTCGTAGTGAAGATTTCCAAGACGTTTTGTGATAGTTCCTGAGACCCATTTGTCCATTCGTGGATTGCCTGACAGAAAATAAACCTTTTGTTCAGGCTGGAACGTCCTGAACGTTGAATTGAATTCGGCTTGTTGTTTCTATGTAATCCTTCGTTGTGTGCAGTCAGGTCGTACGAGGTCGAGACGAGTGCGTATGTTGCGACCTAAGAATAGTTGTGCTGGTGGCTGCCCTGTAGTATAATGTAGAACTTTCCTATACTGCCTAAGGATTTCATTCAAATCCAGTTCAAGTGAATTCTTCGTTGACTTTATTTTGCACAGGGTATCCTTCGTAGTTTCCACATATCTCTCGGCTTGTCCGTTTGAAGCTGGGTGGTACGGTGCAGTCAGGCTAGGTTCACTCAATGGAACTAATATGACCAAATCGAGCGCCACCAAGGAGAGACGCCGAACTAATAAACAATGAGCATGTGTTAGTGCTCGAATATGTATATGAAAAATCCTTGAATGTATTGAATATTACATAATTTAAACTATTTGAAGGAAAATTGAAGAATTAATGCAAAATTAAACAGAAGGAGGAAAAGTAAATAAAAATAGTATATTGTGCAACAAGTGTGGAAAGTAGGCAGTTTCAAACGAGTGTGAAGTTTACTGTACGAGCCAGAGGCGAATCTAAGGCGAGTTGGAGGCAAGTTGGAGGCAAGCCGAAGACGAGCCGGAAACGAGTTGAAGGCGAGGCGAAGGCGAGCCGGAAACGAGCCGGAAACGAGCCGTAGATGAGCCGATGGCAAGTACAGTAAACTTCACAGGAGTTATGACTGCCTACTTTTTGCACCTGTTCCACACAATACTTTTTATAACAAATGCATGGAATGTTTGATTTGAGAAACAATAAAAACGAGAAAATTTTTTCGAACCTCAGATAGTGTCTGATCGATTTCAGAATCACTCATTTTTATTAAATCTAATTAAAATAATCAAAGAATTTAACACAGCATGGGCGAACAGCTGAATTTGACACCTGACACCTAAAGCGGGCAGTGAGGTTATGTTACTGTACTGGCAGTAGTTTGGGATCAAAGTGCGTATGCGCGGCAGTTACAAAAAGTTGATCTTGCTCAAAGTACGCATGCGCAACAGTTACAAAAAGTTGGTCTTGCTAAAAACATGCATGTAGAACAGTTAGAAAAAGTCTTTTTGTAACTGCGTTTTAACACGGTTATAGAATTGGTCACTTTACGCATGCCTCGAAAATCAAACATTCCGTACATGTGTTACAAAAATTATATTTGACATCTTGTTTCTTATTTCACAAATTCTGCTTGTTTAATTTTTGCATTTATTCTTCTTGAGAAGGAAGAAATGCTTTAAAACTTTGAAATACTGTAGTAAATTCACTTTTTTATTTCTAAATCGCAAGAAATAGTTAAAAAAAGATTATCCTATTCGAAAAAGGACATGCATTTCGACTAACTGCATCCGTAACGCCTGGTTACGCATGAATTGAGCAGTAAGCCTAATGACGTAAAATATTTCAAATACGAAACATGCGCGCTCAAGCGCGCGATCGTTCTCGTATTTTAAATTTCCTAACGGAAAACGCGTTTATAGCATTAAATATTGTTAGGATAAAGTTTAGTATAAAAATTTCCAAGTGAAACTATTTGAAATTGTGTTTGACGTAGAATCAGAAACGTAAAATTAGCACACATTAATAATGATTTTCCTTAGAATACAATTCTTACACTAATTAAGGGCGTTGGACCCAAACATTCTCCATTTTATTCAATGCAAATTGTAGATAAATATTTTTTCGCTATGTAGCGCTAATATTTTTGCAAATATAAGTTTACACAGAAAATGATGAATTCAAAATCTAAATTTAATATTTTCGTTTTAATAGTAAAATCGAAAAATAAAATTTTTACATTCTCATCGGAGAATGTATTGTATTTGTGTAAAATTTTACCCCCCAATTTTTTGTTAAATCATCATGTTTTGTGACCCCCTGAACCCGAAAACATGGTTTTACCAATCTCTCTCTCTCTCTCTCTCTCTCTCTCT
>CAJFCO010017498.1:0-16255 GCA_904066015.1 Synergus gifuensis | reverse complement strand
GTCATTTATTAAAATCAAAGAAATTTTCTTTTAATATAAAAATATTTCTGTGTTAAATCAAAAAAACGTAGTCAAAAAAATGTTTTCTTTAATTTAATAAGAACTTTCTTCTGGGTGTGTTTCAACTGGAGTAGATGTAGCAGGAAGTCCGCACTGTTTATATCCCTACCAAACCGTGGATTCTTTCTTTGCATAAATCAGCGTTGTTTTGCACAATCTTTCGTTCCAATCGGTCTCTTTCATGAAGACACCAGTTCCAGTAACCATCGTTGAACTCCACGGGAATGTTAACACAGTTCTTGTTATCATTAGCTGCCGCAGCAACTGGCATTTTCTGGTTTGGAGTTGCCGTTACCGGCGTAGCAGGTACTTCCGCTGCAGGTGGAAGGCTCTCGCTTGCCGAAAATTTGTTTAATACAGTCTCCAACTGACTTGGAGCAATTGCGGCAATGTTGTGTCTCTTGTTGTTTCTTCCCGCATGGTTAAGTCTACTTTTATTATACTTGGGTATATGTACAGCCTTCATGATGGGTACAGGTGGAGCCCTTAGAATAACATTATTTGTAGTGGCTGATGATAACCGTTCCTCCACAATTTTCGTATTGCTGTTCTCGGTGCTATCTATACCGGCCTTCGATGAAAGTGACAAGTCTAAAGGTTCATCATTTGATGTATATAAATCGAATCCGAACGATGAACAAAGCGAATGTGTTTCACTTTCTAATGTTGAAGAACTTGCTACCAAACTCCGAATTTTTGCTTCTGCTTTACACCACCCGCGTAAAGTTGATTCGGGAACTTGTAAGTCGCGAGCTACCGAAGCCTTAGTTTCTCCGTTGTTAACTATTGATCGCTTCGAGTTTGAAACTTGATACCCGCTGAGGTCGTTTTCGTGGCATGGAATGATCCATTTTTTTATATTTCACTGATATGAGGGACTTATCGAAAATGTCTCTTACACTTTGTCCCTGAGTTGCAAAAAACAACTAATGTCTACTTCGCGGTAACTTCACTTGACTGAGAGACAGAACTGAGAAGAGACAACCTTTCTCATCAGAGCACAGCGGATAACTGCAGCAGAAAGAACTGGATGATTGAACTCCGACTCGGCAGTGTCTCCAGATCGTGGGATTTTTCGGCCCCCACTCTACGACCCACGAGCTCATGCTATCTTTCTCTATCAATAGGTTCGTGACTGTTGCTGGGCAGTGTCTCCAGATCGTGGATTCTTTTTTGCATGAATCAGCGTTGTGTTGAACAATCTTTCGTTCCAATCCGTCTCTTTCATAAAGAAAACAGTTCCAGTAACCATCGTTGAACTCCACGGGAATGTTGTTTCTTGCCGCATGGTTAAGTCTACTTTTATTATACTTGGGTATATGTACAGCCTTCATGATGGGTACGGGTGGAGCCTTTAAAATAACATTATTTGTAGTGGCTGATGATAACCGTTCCTCCACAATTTTCGTATTGCTGTTCAAGGTGCTATCTATACCGGCCTTCGATGAAAGTGACAAGTCTAAAGGTTCATCATTTGATGTATATAAATCGAATCCGAACGATGAACAAAGCGAATGTGTTTCACTTTCTAATATTGAAGAACTTGCCACCAAACTCCGAATTTTTGCTTCTGCTTTACACCACCCGCGTAAAGTTGATTCGGGAACTTGTAAGTCGCGAGCTACCGAAGCCTTAGTTTCTCCGTTGTTAACTTTATTGATCGCTTCGAGTTTGAAACTTGATACCCGCTGTGGTCGTTTTCGTGGCATGGAATGATCCATTTTTTTATATTTCACTGATATGAGGGACTTATCGAAAATGTCTCTTACACCTTGTCCCTGAGTTGCAAAAAACAACTAATGTCTATTTCGCGGTAACTTCACTTGATTAAGAGACAGAACTGAGAAGAGACAACCTTTCTCATCAGAGTACAGCGGATAACTGCAGCAGAAAGAAGTGAATGATTGAACTCCGACTCGCCCTCCGACTCCTTAACTTATGCGTACATCACTTCGCACCTCCACACCTCTAGTGCCCCACCACTCTTCCGTTCACGCCCAATGGGGGTAAAGCGGTTCAGTGGAAGGGGAGCATTGCGTGCCACCCAAATGTGGGGATAAGAGTGGCTAATCCAAATTCAGCATGACGTCATGTGTGACGTCATGTGTTTTTCAAATGTTTAATTTCGGACTCTGTGCATTTTGGGGTTATGTCGGTTATGTCGTTCATGTCGTTTGCTTCAATAGCATGCGACTCTGCATAAAATTTAGAAAACTTTTCTTTTTATACATATATCTCTATAAGATAAAATAATAACTGTGAGTAATGACACAAGTGAAGACGAACGTCGCAAACATAAAATCCAGTCGATCTTTATTATCTCATGGATTTAAGTGAATGAAATGGAATATAACAAACACATTATGTCACTTTCGGACGATAGCAGCAGTTTTTCGGTGGGTCACTTTTTTTACTAAAGTTTAAACAATTTAAACAATTAAAGTATTTTTCCAGGATTTCTTGATTACCTACATTTATATTTTCAGAAATTGGTACGCGATGCTTCTGTTTCTGGAAATTTGGAGATTCCTACGAATTTTAAGCGATTTCGAAGGTTTTCGTGAAATTTTAAGTGATTTGAAAAGGTTTCTGGGTGTTTTAAAACATTTTAAGGTATTTTAAGAATTTAAAAGGACTTCGAAATTTGTAGTAAAATTTTAAGCGTTTTTATGAGATTTTTCTAATTATAATATTAAAAGATTTTGTAAAATTTTTAAGGATTTCATGGAATTTGATAAGATTTCTAAAGATTTTGATTTTAGATGTTAAGTGATTCCAAGAGATTTTTATGAATTTTTAGATATTTTTGCGAATTTTAACTTGAATTTCAAGAGATTTATAATTTCAATGGTTTTTGTGGATTTTTAGGGGATTTCATGAGGTTTTTGGGAGTTTTAAGAAATCTTAACTAATTTTAAGCAATTTCGAAGGTTTTCATCAAATTTTAAGTGCATGGAAAAAAAAAGTCTTGAATCAAGCCCAAATGTCTAGTTTGTGTTACAATATAAGTCACTTTTTGGGCTTAGATTTAGTTTTAAGCCCAAAAACTGACTTAAATTGTAACACAAACTAGATACTTTCGGGCTTGATTCAAGACTTTTTTTCTGTGTAATTCTCTCGTTGGGCTAGTTACTGTGTAATATTTAATTTAAGTATATTATTTAAAATAAAAATGATATTTAATGCAATTTAGCCAATAAATTTTTATTATATTATTACAATAAAATATTTAGAACCTATTTATGTATACAATTTTTTGTAAGTAGCAATTATGATCCGCGCGCTCTGCGTGCGATTAATTTCTCGTTTTTGCACACCTTTTGCTAGTAGAAAAATAATTGAAAAGTTTTAATTCTTGAAATATAAAATCTTGCGTAATTCTTTATCTAATTTCAGGAATCTCCATAAGTTTCATAAAATTCCTTAAAATTCCTGTATCATCCTTCAAAATTTGGTGAAATTCCTTTAAATTTCGTAAATTCACTCGATATTTCTTAAAATTACTCAAAGTCCCATGAAATCTGATTAAATCTTTTTAAAAATTCGTAAAAGTCCACTGAAATTTCATAAAATCTCTTGAATTTCTTAAAAGTTCTTAAAATTATTAAAATATAAAATATCGTAAAATCCTGTAAAATCATTTAAAATCCCATGAACTGTCATGAAATATCTCTTTAAATTCCTGAAAATCCAATGAAACCTTGGAAAATACCTTTAAAGTCCTCAAAATAAGTTAATACCCTGTTAAATATCTTCCAAGTATTTAAAATTCCTTATAATTCCACAACCTATCGCTATAACCCTTAACATTACTATAAATCCTATATGAAACCCTATGAAATTCCTTGAAATTTCGCAAAATCGATTGATATTTCTTAAAATTACTTAAAATTACTCAAAATCACATGAAGTCTCATTATACCTCTTAGAATTACACAAAATTCTATGAAATTTCGTTATATTATTGAAAATTCTTGAAAATCCAATATAATCTCAACAAATCCTTTAAAATTTCTGGAAAAAAATGTGCTTAAAATTACTTAATATCTAATAAAACATCATCAAGTGAATTAAAATTACTCTGAAGCTCCCAAAATATCATCAAAGCCCATAAAATTACTTAAAATCCCACGAAATCTTATGAAATCCCTTCAAATTTCTGAAAATCCAATGAAATATCGTAAATGTCTTAAAATCCCTTAGGTCGTTAAAATAACTTAATATCCTACAAAACATTGTAAAATCTCTGAAAATTATTTAAAATTTCATGCAATTTTGTAAAATTCGAATTCGAAAATTTTCCAGGAATTGGAAAACTGCTATTATAGTCAGCAGTGAGACTCTCTTCAGTGAGAGCCTGAGTGGGGAGAGGAGGGACGCTACCTCTGTTTTCACACGGACGAGCGCTTTAGGTGTGTGCATAAAACTGAGAGTCAAATCCGGACAGACTGATCACATACCGAGCTGTCGCACGAATCGGGGTTTCACTTTAATAGTATTTCAGTTGTGATTTTGAATGTGTCTCGTGACCAATTATTATGAAAGTTTCATAATTTATCTTGTTTAAATTCATTGGGCATTAAGAGGGTATAAACCTCATCTGTGCATTTACACTGAAAAAAAATTTACGTTGGTTCAAGTAAACACATGTACTTGGCCGATTCTACTTGAGACAAATTAATATTTCTTTACTATAAGAAAACGAATTTCTAGAATCAAGAAAATAATTCTATCAGTAATTTTACTCGGAGCAATTAAATATATGTTAGAAACAAATAAATATGTAATTATTTCTATTCAATTATTTACTTGTATGTAATACAAATAATTTATTAGATCAAATCAATATTTTCTTAAAATGAGTAAATGAAAGAATGAATTACTCCTTCTTGAATTAAATGCATGTAAATACTCGTTTCTAATTTTTTTTTACTTGATACAATATAAAAATTCTTGGTTCAAGAATATCAATATCGTTACTACGAGAAATATTTTTCTTAATTTAATCCTTAAACGATTCCTTTCGATTAAATGCGCATTTAATACAAACAGATTTTGTACTTTGATCATTCGCATACATTTTTTGCTTCAATTAGATCATATCATTCATCTTAATTCGTGTTTAGTTTTGATAGAATATAAACAATTTCTAAGTTATCTTGGTCGATAAAATTGATTTTGGATTTATCATGTCAGGTCCTGTAGGGAAGGTTGAGTCTGTGACGTCATGTTGGCTGTTGCACAGTCTAATGCGGGGCGCGGTTCGCAGTTTAAGCCATTTATCTTCATGTTAGTTCTGCTAAAATCGGAAAAATACCCCACGACAGTTGTGTACTAATATGTTTAGTGTTTACTTCGTGATTTAGCGATTTATGGTGATTGCTAGCTTCTTCGCACCAAAAATTCTCATTGCGATTTAATGAACAAATCGAATCAGGCGACTTACAAGTATATGTCGTGTGACGTGAAACGTAAAATACACACACGCTGAACTTTCTAGAAACGGCGTCATAGTTGTATAGCATCGCTGAAACTATATAATTTACGTTAAATATTGATTTAATTGAAGTGCAAAACGAGTGATATAAACAGGATTATTTATATATTGTGCAAGTTTCGTTAAGAAGAAAATCATAAGAAGATGGAGGATCTCCTGAAATTATTTGGATTAGAGGCACTCGTCGAACGCTTCAAAGGTATAAGTTAAAGAATATTTATAAAGTCGTTAAATTCAAATTCCAACTTAAAATTAAATTTTTTCATTGTATTTAACAATTATTAGAATAGGTTTAAAGGTTAGGAACTTGAAGAAACTGTGGCTCTATTAACCTCCAAAAGTTATCAGCTTTTATTTTTTATATTTCTGAACTTAATGTATCACATAGTTATAAATCTTATTTAATACCTATTTAATAATCGTATAGAGTATATGTGTTAGTACTTATACTTCAAAAATATATATTGTCGTTTCACAGATCAAAATATAACTTTGGAAACTTGTAACTATTTGGAAGAAAATTCTTTGAAAGAATTAATAGTTGACATCGGAACTCGAGCCAAATTCAAAGCTAAATGGAATGAATATGTTAAGAAAGAAAATTTCGATCAATCTGCAACGGAAAATAATAATATATATTTAGAAGAATCAAGTGGAATACAATCTACATCAGAAAATCTCGTAAGTTGGACTAAATTAATATAGAATTGAGAAAAAATTCACAAAGTTATGAGTATTATAATTTCGAAGTTGTTTTTCAAAAAAAAAAAAAAAAACGGAAATTTTTACATTTTCATCAGAGAATGTATTAGATTTTGCGACTTACAATGTTAGACCCGCTTGATTTAAAATAGATCAGGTGTAAAAAAAAAAATTCTTTAATTCTTAAAGCTTGAATTACATAAATGTCCAGTATCTTAAAAATGAATTGAATTAAATTGTACTTTTATCCAGGAACCTTTTGAATCGACACTCGAAGATGATATGAATGACAATGATAACAGAAATGTTTATATTGGCAATCGTATGCATAAGGCATTGCAGATGCCATCGATTAAACAGATTTTGAATGAATCTCGCGAAGGACGGGCCGTTATAAAATACTACTCGAAGATGAAAGACCTTAAGCCGGAACACAGGGATGTCATAGTGGATATAGGAATCACTTTCGCGTTGGACAAAACAAATGGGTTAATATAATTTTATTTAATTATTTAATTTAATTTATACATTTTTTGTATTACTATAAATATTTTTAAAATTTTAGTAGTAAATTTTCTGCAAACTAAATTTTTGAAAATTATATAATTACTCTTTTCTGTAGGTCTTTAGACAAACACGACTTTAGAAATTTCGCCTATGGTGTCGTTGAAATATTTCCAACAGAAGATGTGGAAATTTATTACGTTTCCCCAATAAAAAAAGAATGTTCAAAAGATAATCGTTCGGTACCTATGAGAGGGAAATTTCCTCATAAGTACAAGAATAAATTGCAACAGTGTGCACGCTTATTAGGTCTAAAATCGGTCAAAAACCTCCATGGAGAATTTGAGTGTACAGATGCAGGTATTATATTTATAATTACTTTGAATTTATTTGAAGAAAAAATAATTTAGAAAACGTGTTTTAATTAATCAGATTCATTTTTTAGAGGAAACTTCGCAAGATATTTTAACTAGCGTTGAATGGCTCAAAACCAACAGTGGACCCTGGGAAATGATATTAGGACATTGGAAAGTAACAACTGAATTCAGACACAAACAGTTGGAAAACGCTTTGAAAAATAAGGTAGAAGACGTGTATAACGAGTGGTCAGTACTACAGCACCCTAGAGCGTATGAGTTAATCATCCAGGACTTTGATTCCCTTCAATTTTCTAAAGAAGAGAAACCCATAACCAAATGGTTTGAATTCTTTTCCTCTGTACGCGCAGCTAGGAAGAAAGATTTGCCCGAAAACTTTGAAGTACTTAAGTTGAATGATATTACTGAGAGTAAGAGTTCATTAACATTTTTTAAAACAGTCACAATTATTAAATATAAAAGTGTTTATTTTTTAAGTGTTTAACATACTTTTTGCCTAGATACTAGAGCTATTATGGAACTAAAAGCTTTGCCACATCTGATTGCACCAAGAGGGAGAATTCGTATAGTTGAAGATGGCAGAAAGAAGCATTGGAAGGCATCAGCTGTTGAAGCAGAGGAGAGTTTGCTTTTACACGCAGTGGTATGTTTTGATTTCATAGAATTTCTCGGGAAAAAATTATATCAAATAAGAATACTAAAAATAATTTTTATTACTTACATTTAATTTTAGGTTGCGGGTGATGTCACAAAGCTACGAGAGGATAGAGTAAAGACTATGTTGAAGAAAGGTCTTACATTACAGCCTTTCATTATCGCCATAGGGCCAACTGTCGAACAAGCAACATCTTTTCTCGTTTGCATTGACAAAATTCTCTACAACCTTGACTCAGCGCTTGAATCTATTGACGTATGTTTTAAGTCATTTCACGTTTTAAATGCTAGTTACCCTCCCGAGAGCGATCACATTTGGTATTTAATTCAGCGAGCAATTTATAACTTTGAAACTCCCTACGATATTAAAAGATCGTACATTTTAGAAATCCTTCAAACCTGCCGAAAGAGTTAATTTTCAATTACTAGCAAGAAACGTTATTTTTAAGTACATCATGTACTTATGCCCTCTTTGTGATTCTAAGTGTAATACGGATAGAGTTCTTTTAGGTCATTGGAAATTAAAACATTCTGTTCAAATAAATCAACCCGTACAATGTAAACAAAATGCATGTGTTAGGACTTGCACAAACTTTTATGGTTTTTTGAGACACATAAAACGCGACCATAAACAGATTTCTATTCAAAACATTAATCAGTCCAATATTAATTCAATATCACAATGTTCAAAAGTATCACAAAATTATTCGCAAAAATCGGTAGAAACTGATACATGCATGTCGATAGTCGCTTCACAATCTGTTACAAATCAAGAAAGTGCGACGCCACTTAATACTCCTTTGAAATATGCAAATGATGTTTCTTTTACCTCCGCATCTTTCATTGCAAAGTTACATGCAATTCCCTCAGTACCACGAAATCTTGTCCAAGAAATAGCAAGTGATGTTCAAATTCTTTTAAATCAAATGAAACCCTTGCAAAGTCATGTTAATAACGTTAACGATTCTGAGTCGTTAAGTGAAAGAAACAAAATGTTTAAAATTCTTGAAAATGCTTTTGTGGACCATAAAACAGAACATAATTCCTTAGAATATTTTACAAAGTTGGGAACTTACATACCACCCAACACTTTTCCCAGTACTGTAACATTAGAATCCAAAAAAGTTCAAAATAAGAGCAGAGATATGGATGAAGTAGAAAAGAAAACAGCCGTTATTTCTTTGAAGCAAGTCTTAACAAAATTTTTAGAACTACCAAATGTCTTTGATTCAATATTAGCTTACATAGATAAAGTTAAACATAGTATTTTACTGCAGTCTGTTATACAAGGAGAGATTTGGCAAGAAATTGAAAAAAAGTATTCAAATGCAGTATTCCCACTCGGACTTTTTTTTGATGATTTGGAGATAAATAATCCTTTAGGTTCGCATAGATGTGTAAATAATGTGGAATGTTTTAATTTCTAAAGATCTTACAAATTTCCAAGCGTTCGGTGTATTTATTGTTAATTTTAGATTAATACATACACATTTTCGTATCAAACAAAAAGTGAATAATATAAGTTTTAAATACATGTCCTTCTTACTTTTTTTAAAAAAATAAGAAAGTTTAAATATAAAACATTATCTTCGTATTTTTAACAAAATGTGATAAGATTTCAAACAAGTATTCAATGCTTTTTGAGGAGAATTTATTAATGTGTTAAAACTATTGCTCATACAATATTTTAATTACAAAGACTCCAAGTATTTTAAGGTTTGTGTTTTAAATTGAAAAATTGTTCTTCTTACTACAATTCCTTACACGCAATTTTAGAGTGAATAAATAATTTGTGTTTAAACATAATGACTTATTCCTAGCGACCATTATAATCACCAACTAAGGGTATACAAAAAATACATAAAGGTGACTATATTTTTATCCTGTATATAATAACAAGTATATATTTATTAAATGTAACAATTTCTCCATTTTCCATAAATATATTCTGATATAATTTCACTGTATGTAAAACATTATGAATAATAAAGGTTTGTATATATTATGTAGCAGCGATTTTGTTATAATATTAAGAAAAGTAATTTTATTCTGTTACATTTAATTCATTGCAAAATAATTTTACTTAATATTGCAACAAAATCGTTGCTACATGATATCTATAAACCTTTATTATTATTCATAATGTTTTCCATGCGGCGAAATAATATTAAAATATATTTATTGAAAATGTAGAAATTCTTACATTTAATAAATAATATTTCCTATCCAAGAATAGTCGTAATAAAATTAATGATATATTTCTTTTGGCTCAATAATAAGTAAATGCTAATACTAAGAATTCACCGATTTAAAACAAGTACGTATTTACTTTCTTCCAATATTTATTTTTAATTATTTCGATAAAACAGTTAATTACTACAAATATAAGTATCGTTTTGTTTTAAGCTTATAAAAATTTCTCTTAAATAGAAATAAAATTGTATTGAGACAATAATTAATCATTACAATTCGTTACGTTCTTAAAACAAAAAAACTTGGAATTAACTGAAGTCAATATGTATCTTCAGCAAGTACAGTAACTTCTTGAATCAAGTAATTCTTTGTTTACATTAAAATCATAAATTCTTCAAATAAGAAAATGTAGTATTCCATCTGAGAATACATTTTCTCAGATCTAGAAAATATACACTTGCACTAAGCATACGGTACCAAGTATTTATTTTCTTGGATCAATCTCATATAGTATGGTCCGTATGTAAGATGACCATATTCTTGATCCAAGAATTTTTTTCTTGATTCAAGAATTTTTTTTTTTCAGTGTAAACATTACTTAGCGTTACAACCTCGACTAGAACCCAATTAATAGTTCGGAAGGAGAAATACAATTTCAAGTTCAGGTAAAATAGACGCTCCTCCCCCTGACGTCGTTATTGGCATTTCCGAAGTATTTATTACCTTTGGGAAACAAACGAGAAATTTAGTAAGGTCAGGATTGAACTAGCTTAGAATTAGTACACAATACAATAACCTCATAAATACCTTATTCCTAATTGACTTTCGGACACAGAGAAGTCAGAGAAAGGTATTATAATATTTCATTGAATTTAATGAGATATTATAATACTTTTCTCTGACTATACTCTGTGTCCGAAAGTCAGTGAATACTATTTCAAAATCTATAAGAAAATAATTTTTTCCGTGCGTTATACCGTAATAATAAAATACTACATTGAGAGAAAAAAGTTGGTTTGAATCAAATAAACGTTTATTTGATATAGAACCAACTAAAAAATATCTTTGAATTAAATAAAATTTATTTGATTCAAAGAAATTTTCTATTTGAATTAAATAGAAAGACGAGAGGGGGGGGGGTAAGAGAAAATAATTGTCGAACTTGCAACTTCAATTACATGAATATCTTTTATACGGTGTATATCAATAAGACTCTAATTATAATTAGATGTACAAGATGACGGACTTAAGGTCCGAAAATTGAATAATGATTAATTAAATTTATGATACTTCTGCCAGGATTTGCCCTGGCAGACCGACAGTTTCTTAAACTACTATAATACTATAATACTAAGATTAGTATTACGACGAAGTCAAAACGACAGTGAGATCTCGGACTATTACCAACTATATCTATAGTAGGGCCAATTCTACGAATCTGCTAATGTGGGGACCGTTATTGTGAGAGAGGCGTGTAGTTTTAAAAGTCATAAATATGTAAAAGAAGCGGGAGGATACAGATTATAAAACTCAATCACTTTTGTCCTATTCAAGATTTGAACATACTTATACAAATAGCTAATGGGATACTATAAAGTAATATATATAATATATATATTATACTTTGAAGGGATCATTGAGAAAAAAATCTGACCGCTTCGCGGGCACATTCTCATCGCGCGCGGCGCGGCTCGCTTCGCTCGCAGAAATGAGCGCGCCTACGGCGCGCGGGGGGTCGAATATAGTTCGATCGTTGCGCTTCGCGCTCCGATATATATACACGTCGCGCTTCGCGCGCTTGTGCCCTTAGTGAAGCTTGCGCTTTACAGGACGATTAAAGATATATGTTTTTTTTTAAATTTAATTAATTACATAATTTATATTTTTATATTTTAATTTATTTTGGTATATATGTAATTTATATTTTTAAAAATTTAATTAAATTAAATTAAATTACAGCTTTGAATGCAAAATTTAACTAATTTACTTAAGATTCTATCGTCCTTAAGGAGCACATTCTCATCAGGGCACTCGCGCTTCGCGCTCGATATTTGATTTAAAGCTCGCGCTCCGCGCTCGGCTCTGTTTAACAATATTTTTCACGATTTAAACGAAAACTACTCATCCTATTAAAAAATGGCCAAAGGAGAACTTGTAGATCTTTTTAAGGCGAATAATTATATTTCTTATCATTTTCTCTGCATCTCGCGTTTTTTGGCTCAAAATTTGAGTTTTCGATTTTTTAAGGAAATTCAAAAAGTTGTTA
Source organism: Synergus gifuensis (assembly GCA_904066015.1). Lineage (NCBI taxonomy): Eukaryota > Metazoa > Arthropoda > Insecta > Hymenoptera > Cynipidae > Synergus > Synergus gifuensis. The sequence goes on along the minus strand of CAJFCO010017498.1, from coordinate 4,002 downwards.
TGCGGATCCTATAGGGCGTTCAAAAAGAAACATTTTTCATCTTTAGACTTTTTTTCATATCGTGCGTTGTTTGGCTACTAGGTAATTTATGTTTTCTTTCATTTTTTTGGATTTTCAAAATGTTATAAGTCTTTCAATTTTTTTTTTATCAAAAAAGTCATTAAGAAAAATTGTTCGACTTCTTGAGTCCTACGAACGTGCGTCATTAGAATTTTTAGCTTAAAAAAAAAGTGGTTTCAAAATTTTTCAAAATGCTCCCACTTTTTGAATTTTTATCCAAAATGGCTGGCCAACGAACTTGACCTTCATTTTAGGACACTTAAAGAGTATACCAAAGGACAATCGAATGTGTCAATTCTTTCGAAAGTTATCGTGCTCACAAACTAAAATATACAGACACACAGACAGACAGACAGACAGACAGACAGACAGACACATTCGTAAAAACATGTTTTTCGGGTTCAGGGGGTCCCAAAACGTGGACATTTCACAAAAACTGGGGGGGTCAAATTTTACACAAATCTAATACCTTCTCTGATGAGAATGTAATATCTTTGAATTAAATAAAATTTATTTGATTCAAAGAAATTTTTTATTTGAATTAAATAGAAAATTTATTTGAATCAAATAAATTTTATTTAATTCAAAGATTAAGATAATAAAACTAAAGTGCTTTGACCCTGGCAAGTAATAAAAGTGAAATTGTGGAAATGAAATGAAGTTTTAAAATTGGTAGGCAAACTCGTACACTCAGAGAAAAAATTCGGTTGATTCAATAAAACAGTTTCTTTAACCTAGTTTGTTTGTTGCAACTAAAAAATTTGGTCAACGCAACTAAACATTTGGTTCCTTTGAAAAAACGCAACAATTTCATATGGTCAATTCAAAGTAATTATTTGTTTGAGCATGTTTGGTTGATTCAACCAAATAAATGTGTTGAACGAAACATATTATTTATTAGAAAATGATTTGGTTAGTGTAAAAAAATGATTTGGTTGATTCAACCAAATAATTTCATTGACTAACTACACATACCGACGCGACGCGTATGACGCGTATGCTGGTTGACGGCTCGAAAAGTGAATAGTATTTATTTAACAGTGTGTATTTCTATAAGTGTATTTATATAAGTGTATTTATATATGTTTAATAAGTGTATATATATATATATATATATATTACACGGAGAAAAATGGATAGTCAAACTGACTATCTGGAGTGTAAACTATAGGACAGCCTTCTAAGATAGTTAACCTGAAAATTTGTATATAAAATCTGAACATTATTCGGATAATCGACTTTACTATCTTAGATATTCAGGTTGACATATCTTAGATGGCTGTCCTAAATTTGACTATCCAGTTTTCTCCGTGTATACATATGTTTATTTATATAAGTGTATTCATTTCCATTATTGAATAGGTTATAGAGGATATTGGAAATCAAAAAAACTTTTTTTTAAACCAACAAAAAATTTTGTTGGATTAAACAAAATATTTTGTTGGATCAACTAAAACATTTGGTTGGATCAACCAAAATATTTAGTACAGTCAACCAAACTTTATTAACCAAAAAATTTGGTTGAATCAACCAAACATTTGATTGACCCTATAGCAATGCATTTATTTGGTTGATTCAACCAAATTTTTTTTGAATCAACCAAACTTTTTTCTGAGTGTAGAGCTGAAATGGGGAAAAACTAGACTAGAGGAACTAGGTAGTGCCTAGTTAGAGTATATAACTAGAATTTCCTGAACAGATTTCAATGAGGAAATCCTTGACTATAGTAATCAATGAAATTTCCTCATTCAATACGAGAATAGTTTTTCCTTGCCAGTATCTGGATAGAAACTAACTAGGATTTTCTTCTCAGTTTTAACTCGAAAGATTCTGCACGCAGAAAAATGAATCTGTTCAAGTTATACAGATTCAGATCTGTTGGACATTTCTGCGATTTTAACAGATAAAATCTGTTAATCTTACGGATAAAATCTGTTAATTTTACAACTCCATCTGTAAAATTTACAGAAATGCTTCAATTAGAGTCATCTTCTAACACAGCAGGAAGAATCTGTTATATTTACAGATAAAAATCTGTTAATTTGCAGCGATGAAAATTTGTAAATTTAACAGAGGAAATATGAAAATTTTACAGTTTCAATCTGTTGAATCTAATATTTGTGTATAACTGAGTGCTATGTGGAAAAATGTGGGGAGACACCATCTCATAAGTTTGGGTAATTTTTTAAAGTCATCCAGGACTATCGTCCTATAGGTCGTACGTTCGAATCCTCTCAGCGTTATGTGCAAAATTTTATTTGTTAATTTTGTGTTAACAGATATTGATTGATCATAAGTATTCCATATGAATAAATAAATAAGAGTTATATTTAACTTAAAAAATGGAAATAATTTTTTCCTTCTAGATAAAAATTTCAAAAAATCAAGTTCAATACCATTTTATAATACCTTTCGAATCTACTGGGTGCCATTGGATACGTTTGATAATTTTGATTCGAAAATCGACCGTCTAGCCCTTAAAGGGTACGTTGCGCGCAGTTTTTGTCAATTTTGACGAGTTATTTTTGCATTAAGCACATTAAAATGGTACAAAACATTGTTTTTAACCTTTTTTGAAATGTTTTGATCTCCTAGAATAAGAATAATAAAAAAAAAATTTTTCTGCTCTCCGGCCAGAAAACGTCAACTTCCCGGCCGCTGCGCTAAACGAAGTTGCCGCTTTCTGGCGTCGTCGAGCAGAAAAATAGTATACACACCTTGGCCAGTAAAAAAGAAAGCCTCAGATCACATTTTTGTCAACCTCGGCTTCGCCTCGGTCGACAATTACATGTGATCTGAGACATTTCTTATTTTACTGGCCTAGGTATGTAATATACTATTTCGTCAGATTTGACGTCAGATACTTCAGTCCAATCCGAGTCATATATTTCTAATCGAAAATTTGTTTTTTTTTTTGAAGTTTCGAGTAGGTAGTTTGTAAAAGGAACGTTTTTTTATAATACGAAATTCGAAAACGCTATGAAAAAAAGTTACTAGATAAAAAATGTACCTTATTTTTGAACGCCTTATAAGAATGGTATATAACAAGTTTTTGAATTCTTTTGAAAAATCGAAGAATTAAAATTTTGAGCCAAATAACGCGTTATACAGAGAAAATTATAAGAACATATAATTATTGGTCTTAAAAAAATCTACAAATTCTCCCTTGACAATTTTTTGATAGAATAAGTATAGTTTTCGTTTTAATCGTAAAAAATATTGTTAAACGTACACCGAGAAAAACAGTTTATTCGTTTAAGAGGAAAATTCCTTTTATGGAATCCTCTTGAAAACGAGCATATTCCTCTATGAATTAAATTATTTTCCTCTACTTTTAAGAGGATTCCTCTTTATTTGAGAGGAATACTTTTTAGAAGAGAGTAATCCAATAATAATCCAAATAAGCTAAAGTGAGTTGTTCAGTTTTTATACCACTAAGTTTTCGCACATAAAATTGAAATTAGATGTTATTTAAAAGAAGAATAAATAACAAACAAAATGTTATAAAATAATTTTCTCATATTGTCTAGATTCATTCTCGCCCTATCTGAAATTTACCGTAATTTTCATTGTTACACCGAGAAAAATATTTTCTTCGTTTAAGAGGATTCCTCTAATTCTGATGCAAGTTTTCCTCTACAATATGGTATATAAAGTTTTCCTCTTAATTTTAGAGGAAGTATTCCTTTCAAATAAAGAGGAATCCTTTTAAAAGTACACCCAGAAAAAAGTTCTTATTAAATTAAAGAAAACATTTTTTTGACTACATTTTTTAATTTAACACAGAAATATTTTTATATTAAAAGAAAATTTCTTTATGACTTTAATAAATGACATCAAGTAGTTTCTTTCACTTAAAGAAACTATTTGTTTAAATGATTTATTTGATTTAAAACAAAATTCTTTTGATTTAAGAAAGTTAATAGTTTAAATGAAAGAAAT
>CAJFCO010017497.1:32758-61784 GCA_904066015.1 Synergus gifuensis | reverse complement strand
ATATATATATATGTAGCAAAGGAGTCAGTTAATAAATGGGTCTTCTCAAAGAGCATCACGACCATCACTCTGAAGTTATAAAGTAAAAGTGCAATTATATATTAATGTAATAGTGTAATAGTGCATAATTCAGATTCTACCATATTAACTGTAGACACATATACTACGTGTGGTGCCCGTGTTGATATTACCCTTTGTTGCGGCTATATCAGTACCGATATATAATTGATGCTGATGCAAGTCTTAAAACGCCTTATATTATATTGTTAATACGGGCATGATAATAACGTAAACTTATTATGTACATGTTACACTATATACATATTTTAAAATAAATTTTTTAAAACTTTCTATAAACAAAAATATTATTATAATACAAATAAAAATAGTCACACAATATGCATATTAATTGACATGATGATATTGAAACATCCTGGGAATTAAGTGAAGGTTCTGAATTTTAAATTTCAAGACCTTTAATTCCGCGTGAAATCCGTAGGTGTGTCGGATTTCCCTCTATGAAAAAATAATAATCGCATCATTAATCACAGTTATAGAAGAGATGTTTGTTTTCAAGAATAAAAAACATAAATTCATCCGTCAGTGTTTCATTGTGAAGAAGATATTAATTATGTATATATATATATATATAAACAGCCGCGTAAATCACTATTGAATTTTTAAATTTAATATATTAATAATTGAAAATAATTTGAGTATATATTATGTTTGAATTTGGACACTTTTCTTGACTAGAAACATCAATTTTATTCTTTGGGAGTTACAACTTTGTAAGCCGATAATGATACAGGATGAAAAGGGGCACGTGTATTTAAAGCAAATACCAGACCGAACTGAATCATGCATACAAATATGCATATGCTTCTCCTTCAATCACATGTAGTACCACTCGTTACAATCGAATCGTAACAGGCGATCAAAGGAAGCAGCCACATTATCAGACAATGGTTACCATTGAGTAACCATTGAGAGAGGTGCAATCCAACACCCCACACTTAGCGATCTGAACTTCGACCGCGATGTTATGAAACGGCAATTGATGAGGCACATATCATCTAACTTTATGAGGGGTTTTAAGTTTCAGAATTCACTATACATAGTTGCTTACGTGCATGATGCATGCCTTTTTCTCTTCACATGATTTAATACTCCTTGCAAATTTCCCATTTTTAGTTACAGCTAGATATTCTCAAACTTTAATATAAATCTTGAATTTAAATTTAGCATATTTACGTTTACATTTATTTCAACTAGAATTAAGATACATATATCCCTGTATAAATAAGACAATTAGGCAGTTGCCATGATGGTTGTAATCTCAGTGAAAGGTGTCATTAATACGGCATATCAAATCAACCATCGAATCAAGACGTAGGTATAATGTACTACGATGATTCGCCGAAATGTCAAATTTCGCAATTCAATCAAAAATTGAGATAATTTATTTCTGATGTTTGATTTACTTTATTACTACAACATATGCTATTTTTTTTATTTTTGAGCTTTTCAGACGTTGATGCTTTTAATTTAAACACTTAAAAATGGTAATCCCTGAAACCCCTCCTCATTTTAATGTTAAACCGCTCACATTGTTTGCCGAGTGAATCACAGGTGAACCTTCAATGTCACAATTGTTCTTCACACGATAAAATAAAAGATTTAAATAAGGAGATGAAGAATATTCAACCCACAGAAATAGTTTTAGAATATTTATGATGCAAGCCATAACGGCATATCTGCACTCGAATTCCTCGACGCCCCCTGACGATTTTCAATTCACGCGTTATATTCTGAATTATGTGCAAACGAAGAATTCACGCCGACAATGCGTATTCCATTGTTATTATATCAAAGGCATCTCTTAAGTGTCTATCTATTCTCGAGTTCGCAATACTATTATCGCTTTGCGCACGCGCCATAAATCTATCATTTGTAAATCACACCGAGAAACATATATTCAATATGTGTAATGTCTTTCTAATGTTTACTAATTAAAGAGCTATAATTGATGACAAGAGAATAATTAGAGGAGTAAGCCGATAAATTATGGTTTCGAGTTACTGTTGACAGTAGAGCAAAGAAGATTTGAACGAATATTATAATTATCCATGAAATACCTAAATGTCATTCTCATGACTTATCACGATCAGGGAACCCGTTTAGTCGTAAAATTCGACACGATGATGCTTCACATAATTTTTATTGCAATTTAGAGAGTCGTTTTCATGAATAAGCTAGCTGGAATAAGTATCTATTGTATTCTATCTGGTTGAAAAATTGTTAGTGATTTTTTAGGTTTGCTGTATTGCAGAGACTTACGTGTTAATATTTTCGAATGAATTCATTCGAAAATATTAACACGCTTTTGTTTGAAAGCTTTCAAAAATCGCTTGCGAATGCAACACAATAAACCTAATTCAAGCTACCACTTTAAAGAGCACGAGCTGTAGCATATCTGGGAGGTTAAACCTTATGGGTTATGACTTTTACACTTGTATATCCCGCCTCATAATCATCATCATTGCCATCAGCATCACCATAGTCTACAGAGCAACGGTTTCGCTCGGTAAATTGGTATCGCGCTCGGAAAGAACACTTTTTAATGTCAAGGCACATTATGTTAGAATTGAAGACTCTCGTAACACACCTTTGTTGTTCGGGGCATAACCCACACAGTGATCCATAGTCCATAGTGTTATAGCTATGTCTCGCTTGAAGCAATTCCAGAAAAATTGGGTCGGACTCCTGGACCGTGAACCGAATGAATTTCAGTTTTTTTAATGTTTTGCTCAATCGACGCCCAATTTCGTAAAAATTCAATACAAGCCAGATTAGAAGTGCAAGACGATGTTGGGGTTGGAGGCAGGGAGAGAAATATTTCACTGGTATAGTGTCTACCTTCATTCAAACGTTGACGAGACATCCAAGCATGAGAAGCACTTGCTAATGAGAAGAAAGCAATTAGAATTGATAAATAATACTATAACAAGGGCCTTTTTTATCCATCAATTAAGAAAATTACTAGCACAAAACACTTTAAATTGATAAATTGAATGGTGTTTGTCATTTTTGTTTCTGTAGCGACATACAATTTTAAAGCGAGATCCTCTTTTGTTACTTGCAGGACACTCATTTTTAGTCCGAAACCGGTTTTAATTATAATTGTGATTTTTTTCTTCCAGTGATACAATAAATTCGTGAAGTATATAAAGAGCAAGAAAACGAAATTTCATGGCCAACAGGAATAACCAATGCAGCAAATGCAGACAGTTTGAATATCTCCTATAACGTTTTTCAATTAAGATTATATCCTGCATTGGAAATTCACTTATAGAACTGATCAAATTAATGCTATAAATTCCGATTGATGTTTTCTCATTCAAAATGAGAAGTGTCTAAACAATAAATTGACAATTTCATTAAATTATTATCTTACAACCAATTACTAATTTCGCAAAAATAATCGAGGAAGATTGTATATGAGTATAAGGAATTCATCATTTTCAACATAGATAAATTCGTTGATGATTATGGAAACTATATGATGGACGCATAAAAGAATTGTCATATTTTTTGTCAGAGATATATAATTTGAGTGTAATACCATTTTTCATTATTGGCATTGAATAAATCTGCACAATTTAATTACACGTCATCCTGCGTAATTAACACGTCAAGTCTTGCAGTAGCTGTTTGAGAGAATTTAACAGCAATTTTTGCTTCAACGCATTGTTTTTTTTTTTTATTTTCTCGACAGATGCTCAAGGTCACTCATGTCATATTTTAATCAAATTTTCACATTTTGAAGGACACTTATCATAAGGACTCATTTAATAAAGCTCGTCCTCGTAAATCAAGGATAATCTATACTGTAGGAGAATGCATATTTTCTAAATCTTATTCAATTAAGTTTATGAGTATATAGATATGTACATTTGTTTATGTCGCAGAAGTACAGTTAATAATACAATTGTTCATCTTGTTGGAAATTAATCTTATGTAAATTGAAATGAGACAGTTTGTTGTGAAATACGACGTATTTTTGTAATGCACATTGTCTTTGTTTTAAGGAAAAAAAAAATATATATGCAATGGGGTTTATGATGAATGATTTGTTCTTTCTTAATCTTAAAAAGACTTCGACTCGTTTTTAATTAATTAAATAAATACTATTAAAAAAGGAAAGCAGGTTTCTGAAATATATAATATCTTAAAGGTTTCATGACTCAGAAAGAACGACCCTACCTAGAGATCATCCTTTCAATTAATGACCGGCTGTTAAAACGTCACTGTTCAGTAACGCCAAAGGCTCGAAACAGTACAAGAGCGTTACTTCTTTATGGGTGCGGATAATTATAAATTATTAACATCCGCTGAAGGGATATTTAGTTTTTTTTCAACTTTTTTCCCAACATATGACCATAGAAACTTATTCACGACCTATTACTTTGACATGAGATACTTATTTATAATTTAAACTTATAAGTTTAGATTCTGGACAATAAAATCTACCCTTCTGTTATTTCACACGATATTAAGTATGAAAATGTCACTTTGTGCCTTACAATACTGCAATTATATTCAAAAAAAAAAATGAAAATTATGCGATATTTAATATACATACAAGTATATGAATCTTGCATATTGAGTAATTGGTGTACCAATTGCAATATTATAACTTCCTTGAGTGTAGACCTTGTCTATCTTTTCTCAGGTGTTACAATGGGCCGCATTATCTTTATCGAGGATCAGATCATTAACATTCGCTCGTCCTTTCGTGTCGTTCTTTCATAAAACTGAAGCTTTAGTGGTATTTCATGCGGCTCGTCTTTTGGATACTAATATTATACACACAAGTTACAGTTATATATTGACATATGAAATTTGTAACCAACTGTTGAAAGTATGAAACATTAAATCCAATCTGCGCTATAAGACATATGGTACCCATACTATCTTGTTATGTTAATGAAATAAATATGAAGAAAAATGTTTCGCAATGAAATTTTACAACTTCTAATATAAAATAAACATGTTATAACTGTTATAACATAACAAGGAAATAAAGTGATATCTTGGGATAGTAAATCAAAGTTATAGACAGAAAAATGAAACAAATTGTATTGTCCTTTACTATCGATGTTTTGTTTTCGATCTATATAACTGTTACGTTAACTAAGAGAGCGAGTACAAATTATAGATCATTCTACGAAAACTTGATAGGTTGATAGCTTATTTTGAATGCTATAATATCGTAGGATCTTGACTGAATGTCGAAAGGATGTATAGAGGGTGAAATATGGCAATTGTACAAATGGAGCGAAGGCAAATTGCTTATTATTATATTGCTGAACAATTATTATAAAGATGAAAAAAGAGGTTACACTGCAAGGAGCGGCTCTGGCTAGGCAGGAATACTTTGTGTTAAAGTTAACTACATTTTTATAGCCCAAAAAAATACCGATCTTAGTTGCATATAATTGAAATCATAACTTGATATTTATATAGGCAATAGTTTGTGAATAGATCGAGATTTCTTAATGTTCTTTCAAAATGAGCTTATATGTTAAAACGTATTTTAATTTGGTAGTGGCAACAACCAGAATTATTGTATACCATAAAGGATTTAATTTTTATTATATTTTATTAATATCGTATCATCATTTGCATTTAACTGCAAAACCTTTCGAAAATTTGACTCATCTTACTTGAAAGCATTCCGATTTCAACCCTTTTGCACTCTTTAGACATATTTTCCTATCAACATCGTCGCTTTGAACAACAGACAATTGTTTGAAATTCCCTTTTAATTCTTAAAGGATATCTTAAAGATTCACAAAGGAAAGGATAATTTTGCAATAGTAAAGCATATCATCGAGGTGGTACCAGTGAAAGGAATACGCCCTGCGATGATCCCTGGCAAATGATCGGTAGATTTGTATCCCTGTGGGTTTACAATGTGGAATCAAGTAACGTCGAGCCCTCAGGACAAGGTGCAGACATTTAATACACAATTACACACAAATGCAAACAATAAGCCAATAAATGAAACTACACTTTGCGTCAACCTCCACAACTAAAAGAGCACCCCACTTTGGATTAAAGTCCTCGTTAGTTGATCCCCCTCTTTCGCGTTCAACCACCGCCAAGAAAGAAGAATCAGAACGCCGTCGACTATAAATTCTCAACAAGTTCATCATCTTGTTACTTAGTTGGCAGTGGCAACAACCAGACTTATTATTAACCACAAACGATTTCATTTTTATTGGATTTTATTAACCACCGAAATCGAAGTCATGAAGTTAATTGTGAGTGATCGGTTTTGAATTTCGGAAATTGTGGTGCTTTAATATTCCTTAGTGCTGTTAATGATTTTTTCAAATTGTTTAGCAATCATCCAATAAAGCAGAGAGTGTTGGAAAGTTTTGTGCAAAATTTGCTTTAGAAATTGTAATAATAATAATACAAAGCATTTATTTTATTTTACGCGTGGAAATTGAGGCAAAATTACTGTTAAGAATCATTTTTAACCATTATTGACTGGTAATTTTAATACGAATGGATTGCTTCAAAATAATATGTATATATACTCTTTTATTTTAATAGTCAATTTTATAAAAAATTATTAACATAGAGCAATGAGTACCTATCAAAAATTGTTTGAGTTGAAATTGTGCGAAATGAAAACATTAAACGACTTAAATGATTAATGATAGAAAATTTAAATATACATATATATTTTAGTTTCAATTTAATGATTTAATGAATAATAAATAGACTTTCTATCGTCTAGTCCTTTGTCTAATCTTTTATAACTAAATCGCTGTTGAAATTTAGAAGCATTATGTTAATAACTTAAAAAATCACTGATTTCCGCTATTGCTAATAAATGTAGAGCAGAGTTTACCGTATGACGTAAAATAAATGTAAAAAAGCAATAAAAAAAAGTAACCGGCCTTCGGAAAGGTCATTTGATTATACAATTGATTATTCGCTTATCTGAAAGTCAAGATCGAATGTAAAAGAAAATCGTAATAATATGATATTAAACTTTTTTATAGTTTATAATACGTATTGTGTATAGGTGGCTGCTCTAGGCTTAGTGACGATAGTCCAGAGTCAGAGGTTCCCTTATTATCCGGATAATTATTACGGAAGGAGGATTGCTATTCTTCGACAAACTCACGACCAGTCACCCGATGGCTCCTACTCTTACAGGTCAGTTTACAAATTTTACATAAACTATAAAAAGAAAATAATTTTTATTAATTCGTGCGCTTAAATTCGGAATGTAGTTGATAATTTATTAACAATAGAAAATTAAAAGTATCTGAACTACATTTCATCTAAAGTATTACTTAATAATTATTTATAAGTTGATACTGCACTATAGAGAAAACTATTCGATTTGACTAACAATTGGTGAAAGTGAAAGATTATCTGCAGATTAATTATATATAGAAAACATTTGAAAAATACAATAATCTTTATAGATTAAAATTGTTAAAATGCAGACAAATGTTATGTGGATAAATTTTGGATGTTAGAAAAAGACTTAGGGCGAATATATTATAGAAAAACTAAAAATAAATTATTGGTAGTAGACTACAATCATAAAATTAAATGTCTGACACCTTCGATAATTTAAGTGCTGCTGCAATTCAGCAATATAGACAGTTTTCAAGTGGCTAATTAATTACAGCAACTCATGTAATTGTGTATACAAACTCAGTTGAGATTATTGTTAGTTGTAATAAAAAAGCGATAAGAAACGTGTCAATATACTCGCGTGTGTATTTGCACATGAATAATTCTCGCGTGACAGGTACACGTGTAGACTCTTTCATGAACGACTACTGCGACTCCTCCACAACCCATTCTTCTGTAAGATTTATTATTTCATCAATTGCGGTTGCATCATGTGTTTTAATGCAGAAATCTTTATCCTTTCTATCGTTTTCCAAAAATGTGGAACATAATTTTCATTATACATATATGTATTAAGAAGATTAGATCCTTGAATTATTAAAATAAAAATCTATATAATATATATAATTCTCTTTTGAATCTTAATAACGTCCAGTACACTTTTTTGGTCATATTCATTCATGAAAACTATATAAAGATTGGAAAAGCGAATACTTTTGAAGAAGGAAAATAAATACAAAAGTTTACTTAGAAGCAAGAAACAACTGAGAAAAATATAATTAGCTTTGATGTTAATCAACTGCATTATACGGCTGCGTAGTTCACTATAATGCATTACGCAATTGGACAATCGCAATTAACCTACCTACAGTATAGAAGCCCCCAGAATTTCTCTAATAATAAAAAATAATTTTAACACGTTTCATTCAAAATTATTCGCATAATCCTATTCAATGGTAAACAAAATTATAATTCTGCACTTTTAAAACTGACATTTTATTATTACTGTTAGCATCATCATTCTAACTGCCCAATTTAGTGGTTCGTTGTGCATGATAATTTTTCTTACCTCATAAAGGCATAATAGTGTAATGTAAATAACGTAATATTATACAAGTATGATGTAGGTACATAAACGCCGTTAACGCAGTGAAGTGTAGATAAATATGTATGCCTGACCCTGCGAGTAGTCTGGTAAGAAGAAAGCAGACTAACAATGCTAGTTAACTTAAAATAAACAGACCACAGAGAAAAGAATTTGCATTTTTAAAATAATGTTTTGCCTTAGCCGCCGGCGTATATATAGTGAGATACGTTTCGTAAACAATATGTGAATAACATGTTTATGAGCTAGCAAGGCTGGACGCTCTTTCTGAATTAAGTGGTTTAGTTGACGAGTTTTTGCTATAATAAAATTATGTTTTTATATCAGAGAAATATAGAAATATAAGCTAATATCAATTTATTTTCCAGCTACGACACTGAAAATGGGATATCGGTAGCAGAGCAAGGTCAGCCAAAAAACTTGGGAGCTGCAGGTCAGGCGGAAGTGGTGCGTGGACAATATAGTTATACGGCACCTGATGGCACACCAATTGTTGTAACATATATCGCTGATGAAAATGGATTTCAAGCGAGCGGAGCGCATTTACCGACACCACCTCCGATTCCTGTCGCTATTCAGCGGGCCTTGGCATATAATGCCGCCCATCCTGAGGAAGAAGAACCTTACAACAGGAGGTATAACTGAGCGACGAAGGAGCGATCGTCATTCCATTGATACTCGTATAAATGACTCCTTGAGTGGAAATTAATTTGAGAGATAATTTCAAAAATAATTACTGTTATAACCGAGATAATACATATATATTTTATCACACCCCGCGCTTTTTTCGCATTAACGTAGCTAGCAGAGAAGTACCTATAAAGTATGATCCAACACGTACCGATCGTGGATTATACATGCCACATCCTAATAACTCGATGAAACTATCATAAATATGCAAACGTACTATTAACATATCTCGGTATAAGTGTATCGAATATTTTTATGTAGTGTGTATATTATGTAATACATTTTATTCAACTTGTTACACAGAACAAACTTTTTTAAATTTTTCTATGACAAAAGTGCATTTTTATTTATAAGCCACACAATAAAATATTGAAGCTAGACAGAAAATCTGAAGTTATCGTTTTGATTTGCAAAGATATTAATTTGTTATGAAAAGCGGTACATATGTTATATATGAAGATTTAAAAAAACAAAAAACTGCTACATGATTGGATAATTTTGTTGCAGATCAAATTTACAACTTCAAATTTACTGTATTTGTGTATTGCCAATATCTTTCTCCAGAAAAGTTCCAACAATTACCTGAGTCAAAATGGCACACAGAGAATAAAAAGATACAAATATATTTTTTCGGAATTTTATACACAAAATTGCGCAGTTGATTTGATGGAGTTTTACATTTTAAAGTATAATTTTATGACAATCTTGAAAATCTTCTTTTTACATTTTAGTCTGATTAAACAAACAGTTTTTTCAGTGTTCCCTCGACCATCACGGATTAGAGAGATATAAAAAGATAAAATATCGAAAGATTGTAAAAGGGTCATTAGTCGCATTTTACGATATTGATAGCAAAAGTGAGTAAAGGTATAATTAGTTACACGGCAGAGTATTTATGCACTTATGCACACCTTGTTACTGAGATTGTTACTTAATCCGTCTAGCGCAATTTGCTTATAATATTGGTCGCCACGAGCGCGCCGTGAACGCTTCTTCCCTAAGGCCAAATTATTGCCGGTTATAAAGGGTCATATTCACTTGGATGAGATGTTGCCGATTTTTGTCGCCAGTTATTCAACGAACAAGACAGTACTCTCATAGACTATACGTAACGTTCACTCTAAAATAATTATTCTCCTTCACCTGTAATTTGTCTGCTGCGTGTAATGCCTCGCGAGAAGCGAAACCAATATGTTTATCAACGATACTCTTCATTATCATTATTGCATTTAATAGCAGATTTATCGAGATTATAAAAAACTTATAACCATTCATTAAAAATGCAGTCTCATAATATAATAATAGTGGTTAAATGATTTGGAATCTACCAAATTAGAACAAATTATCTAGGTCTCTTAAATTATGAAATGCTGGAAGCAATATATGACGTTTAACCTTTTTATAAAACAGAAATCTTAAATTAAATTTATTAAAACTGTGTAAAAATAAGAGTATCCTTAAAATTGAAAAAAAAGAAATGTAAATGAGGCTGTGTGGCATTCAAGACTAAACATTTTTTAAAACATAACTTGATTACAATTAATGCGTCAGTTACAGCACAATTATGTTATACTGTGATGTACGTGGCAATAGTAAAGGTGATTCAGTGAAAGTAAATCTTTGACTCTCATCTCTCTCTCTTGTGCAACCTCGATATGAGGTCGACCGACCAGAAACAACCGGAGGAGATAGAAAATTATCGAGTTCACTGAACGTTCACGGGTGTAATTAATACCAAACATTCGCCTAGTAACCTTGACTCCTAAGAGCTTCGTCAATTGAATTATTCGTCAGCGGTACCTACGAGTGGATAAAATTTCTTCCGCAACTCAGCAAGTGATTCATGATCCTAGACAAATTAATCTGCATTTCTAATTACAAATCATTTATAAATTATATTACATTATTTGATCTTAATAATTTTAGGCGATATAAATGGTCACATTTATATAATAGAATAAAAATATTAAAATTAGCATGAAGTTATTTATTCTTTTCATCTGGTCAACAACCTGTTAAGAATATAATAAATAATTCTGTTTTTTAAAGTGGCTTCATACAAGTGGGCGCGAGGCAAAAAAAAGCTTCTGTCGGGATTAATCCATTACTTATCAATAAAAAAACTTCATTCATATTTAAATGATCCTCGATTAGCGAACAGAGATTCACCTTTTCTTGAATCTGAATAAGAATAAAATAATAATCCAGACAAGATATTACTTTAGACAGCTACATAGAAGTGTTTGATCAGCCAATTGAAAAATATTTCTTTAAATAGCCTCCTTTTTTATTTTTTTGATATTTATAATGAAAAATGGTGAAAATGATTTGTTTTGCGGACACATTTGAAAGAAAATGACTTTATGAGATTGAGAAGACGCCCTATCACAGTTTCTCACACCTTGAAAGCGATAGCAATCGTTCTCTGATGGATCTTTCATCTTTAGGATGCATCACAATGGTCGTGTACACTTTTGATATTTGAATATCATATCATTTTCCACTTATTCTGGGTTAAAATTCTAAAAAGACGCATTTATTGTTCTTTAAATAAAATAATAAAAGCAAATGTCTACGATTTATTTTTAATATCATTAATCCATCTATATTGCAATTTAAACAAATAAAAATAAGATGTAACGAATTTAAGAGAAAGTGACGAGTTCATCGAAGCCTTTTTATTATTGATATTTAATGAAAATGATTAATAATGACGAACCGGGCAATTTAAACATCATTTTTCATGCGCGAATTTTAATACGAAGATCCAGAGAGTGCCTTAAGATCAATTACGAAATCTCATGTACGAAAAAGAGCAAGAATTTTTTCTTAAAACATATGCCACGTTGGTAAAACACGAATCACTATACTACATATCGTGCGTTCAACTTTCCATCCTGTGATGCAATTTGAAGATGAGAGGATGAAGGGACCCATGTATCATTCTTATAAAACCAGGCGAAGCACGAAATAAACATTTTGCATACAATCGAGCAACGTTTTAGTCGACACGCGTGAAAGATGTTGGTCAAGGTGTCCGATAACTGAATATTAGGATAAAACTTTGCACGAAAAATTGCAAATTTATGTTCCGCTTTTTTTCATTGCAATAATCCACTCGACTGTAAGAAAACATGAAATCGAAGAGCTGATGAAAATCGCAAATGTATAAAAATCGAGATCGCAAGCTGACGAAAGTGTTATTAACTTTTTAGAATTAGGATTCATCATCATGAATAAATAGAATCTATTATTTAAAATTGCAAATAAGATAAAAAACCAATTCCAGGATTCCTAAGATCACTCATTGCGATACTTGGATATTTTCAAGTTTTTTGCTTTACTTTACTTCTCTCACATTATAACGATTTCGAACAATAAAAGTTGTGTTCGAAATAATTTGATGACTCTGCAAATTGCGTATGTCATTTGCTTTATACTATTTGACTTTTATACTTTAGATTACAAAACAAACTTTGAATCTGCATTCAAGCTTTCTTATTGTAATATTCTTTTTGCACTATATCTTTCAGTCGTTATTCATGTAAATACACAATAAAAAATCGCAGGAATCGATGAGGCAATCGACAAAAGATTCGAAGGAAAATGTAGGACATCATCGCAATCCGGTTTTATCAAGGATTTCAAGAATCACTCCCCTTTATCTGTTTTAATTATATTTTATTTAAATTTATTTAAGCAATGTTGCTAATAATGCAGTTATAAACTTTCAAAAAGCATATAAAAATTCGAACTCTTTTGAATCACTGAGAAGTAGGTCACACTGAGGTGAATCAGTAATATGTCACTTTTATATAAAAATTGTATCTTCTAATTAATTGTGGAGATTAATCGGAGCTATGAAGTTTATGAATAAACATTTTCATACTCTTCTACCCGTTGATCAAAAAACTTGGACGGAAAATGATTAATGATCGAAAGTAATTACATAATTTACCTTATTTTCGGAATGATTTAAAAATAGATAAGTGTTCAAATAATTTAAATAACATTTTTCCAAAATATTTTACTATATATATTGTACTACTTATATATAAAAGTCAGAAGCAATAATTTGTCTGCCATGCATGGTATTTCCATTTATATATATCGTATCGATTAGTTGCAGATTTCATCAACCAATATTTTATATTTAATAGGTTCTCTTAACTTTCAAGTGGGCGACAAAAAAGACATTAAAAAGGACATATCCGCTGTGAGCAAATAAGTTAGGTCAAACCTATGATGTATAGCTGTACCATCTTATATAATCTTTAAAAATCCAAATATTTTCTCAAAGAAAAATGACTACTGCAATATTATTAGAGACTTTCATCTGAACTATATTATATTTGAAGCGGACTAAAATCCACCTCTTTGTCATAACATAAAGAGCACACTGCGATATTAGAGCCTAGCCCAGCGATTACTCTTCAGACAAGTGTACATGCATTTTCATAATGGCAAGAGCTGGTGCAGTATTACATTGCAATGCAAGAACGTCATCTCCTTCTCCGGTAGTCCCTTCTTTTTCTTCATTAAAAGAGAAGAAGCAGAAGAAGAAGAAGAAGAAGAAGAAGATGATGATGATGATGATGAAAAAGAAACACGCCTTCTTTCGGCGTGGCCGTTCGATGACGAAACTAGGTGTTCATATAGTATCTATACTGATCTTAATCAAATGGTAGACTATAGAAAGACTCTATGTATAGTCTATAATTCGATATAGCTACTTTATAGCCATGGGGAGGATGTGCATATTATTGCAAAATTGGTACGGTGTTTATCCTCCCTTTATTGTTCTTCATCCTGACGCAATGAACTGTTTTCGATATTAAGAATTTCTCTGTTAGAAGCTAGGGTATATACAACAGAAACAATTATAAATATATAAGATCCTAAAGCCACAAACATAATAATAGCCTATGGATTTAAATTATATCTACAGACGCTTTTCTCACGAGTGATTAATCATCATTCTCGCTTGGTCAATTGCAAATCTGAGTTCTGAGTAATTATTGGAATCATTACTTATTTATAGTCATAAATATTTTATCACTCGAGTTGGTCAGCTTAATTAGCATTAGATTGGACTGTCAAAGGATCAAGGGATCAGATCCGGATTTGATGGAAACTGAGGCGTTTATGAGTAAAAGAGGGTGTGTTTGATATTATGAGTCAAGATTGCGAAATTTCATCATTAAAGGGCTTTTTCGTTGCCAGATTAAGATTTGTGTCCTGATTAACATCTTTGATAGTTTGACATGTCTATCTAATGAAAATCTATAAACAATTCTGAGACTGTTTCCATATCTTGATTCTATAAGTTTTAATCGCATTGAAAAGTTAACCAATAAAAATGAGTGATGGCCTAGCTTCTCTCAACCCGTATCGCCCTACCCTTGTAAAGTTCTTAGAATCCTCCTCAGTCTCCTAAGGTCAGACAAGATATACTAATTTTCCGAAAGGTGATTATTTTCGATACAGTGACCTAGATCCAAGCTCATTTCCGCGATACAGAACTGGATGGACGTATAATATATAATGATGATGGTGATATCATGAGGCACTGTACACACACCTTTACTGACCTTAGAACTGAGCTCGGATGCTTTCTGGCCACTTCCAGATTGCACTGTGGTGGAGTTACCTGAACCAGGTTTGACCTTTCTGGTTTTATTAGCCACGTCGGTTAACATGGGTATGCCTCATCATCCTCGCAGTCTCTCAGAGACGTGGATCGCATACCTTCGGGGTCCTCCCAAGTCTCTCCTCTCCCCCAGAAAGGAATTGTGCAAACCTCTGTTCTCCCAATAGTCTCATATCATTCTCTTAAGTGGAAGAATTCTATGGGTATAGAATGATCCATAATATTTAGGGCATTTCTGCATATATATATATATATATATATATATATATGTGTGTGTGTGTGTGTGTGTGTGTGTAATTCTTCACAACTTTCCTGAGAATTAAAGGGATTTGAAGTGGATTTTGGTAATTCTTGTATGAGATTGTAGGAAGCCGATTGAGAGTACATAATGCAGGGAATTACTAATTGTTGCCGTGAAATGGAAATCAACAATCTTATACTCGCGTACCTATACATATAATGACCGCATTCACGCATATTTATACTTTTTCCATTTTTATCTGCATCAGGATAATAATTTCTATTAACACAGAGGTCAAAATATTCCAGATTTGAGACCATCAGACGAAAAATGCTAATCAAGATTCAAGGAATTGTTCACTCGTATATGGATATATTATGTCACTTGTTTGATATTTTAAGCGAACATCATTTAAATTTAAATTTCAACCTACATGTGTGACATTTTACAGCAAACTATAAATTTAAAGATCGTTATAAGTTGCTTGACAGGTACTAACAAAATCAAGTAAGTATCTCTCACGGAACTTGCATGCAGGACAATTTGTCTGCAAGTGATGATAATAAGAAAATTATTGAAAAATAAAAGAAGGTATTATTATATAAAATGAGGTTCTTGAACCTTCAGTGGTTTATATAAAATATTAGTTTTCGTCGTATTTTTCCATAGAAGCCCATTTTCTGTCTATATATAGTATATATATATGTATACATATTATGTATCTAATATTAACAGTTATGATCTCCCTAAAATTTACGCAACTTTAAATAAACATATATAACGGTACTGATTGCAAAGAAAATATTCGTGTACCCTTCATAAAGGTATAAATTGCGAATATTATTTTATCTGCCAGAGTTCTCTGACATTTCTCAAAAGGGTACGTGCCTTCCTTCTATTCTCATTATTAACTATTAATCTGTTCTTATTTTTCCGATATATTTGCTTACTAACGAGTTTTGATTGAGGTGAGTAATGTGTACGTTATAGGTGCATGGAAGCGATGTCAGAGAAAGGAAGCGAAAGGAAGAAGAAAACGAGAGGACTATCGTTGATAACACGTTGTGTAAAGTATAATAACGTAAAAGTCGTTATTTCATGAATTATGCGAAAATAGGATAATAGCAGTTTTACTTAATGTAAAGTATTTTACAAGTCCCATTACATTGCTAAAGTCTCGTTAGGGAGGTTTTGAATCTATATTGAGAGAATTTATCGACTCTGTTGACATATTTCAACATTTATGACTAATATGTTACTTCAAGACAGATATATCAGTCAATGTAAAGGTGTTAATTTTTTCTAGCTTTCCTAATGTTCGCATAATAGGAAATTCAGTTTATGATGAAGCTCTTCAATTTTCCAATCAATAGCAGTCTTTTTTAATTTGACATCTTTAATTCAGGAAGTATCTTCTACCTAAAAGAAAAGTTAATGACTTAATTTTAAACTTAAGCCTCTTCTTATTTTTACTGCAGATTAATTGATTGCGTGTAAAGAGATCCTCTTCAAAGTGTGATTAAATATTGTTTTCATCGTTTAATTATAAAATGGCTATTAAGTATGATTTACACCATAATTGCAAGTTCGAAAAATAGAGTCTCTATAATAAGAAGCAATTTGTTCTAACGATTGTTTCATTATTTCTAGGAACAAAACAGGTGTTGTCAAGCATGTAAATTACAATTATGCACAGTTAAGAATAATAACGTATATAATATGTTAAGCTAATAATATGAACATTGCATTTATTCGTTTTTAAAATTACGAAAGATGCTTTTTCTTCCAAAATGGGATGGCAAGAGTATTTTGTTTGGAAATCATATTCTTTTCAACCCATCAACGTGAATTTTTTAAATCATATACACAAATATAAAATATTAAAATAAGTAAATTGAGTAAAAAATTGCGATACTTCAAGAATGTGAACCTTGGAAATACATTGAATGCATGTCAAATGGATCATCACTGGCAAGGTCGCGTAAAGAAAAGAAGCTAGTTGACAAGAAAAAATTTACTACTGCCGCAAGTTTAAAATATTAATATCCTGAAATGGATATACCAGAAGGGCGTAATTAGTGAGTAATGTGATTGTGATAATTACTACGTTTCCTCACATATCTGTGTGTAACATCCCTGACGTACGTGAATCATATCAGGATGTAAGACCTTTCATTGTAATTCATTAAATTGAGTAATTTCATAATATTTATTGTCCTTCTATTTTTTTCATTTGATGATGTAATTGTATTAGGTGTAATTTGTCTTTCATTGATTTCAGATACAATGCAACAAATGTTTTCACTCGAAGAACAAATTATGCCAGCTATAGGTTTTGATCTTTATACTTATAGGGCATTAAATATGTTCCTCCATGCATATTTAAAGAAAGGTCAGAACATTGTTGCGAATTAAACATCCGTCGATCCTGAGGACATGATTGACGGTAATTTATGCGAAATATCTTAACAATGATTTGTCACGACTAAGACTGCTGAGAAATTCGTGATTGTATACTTTAGTGAGACTTAATTTATTGATCAATTTTATTAACTACATCGATTACGTATGTTCTATTTGAAAAACAGCTCTTGATAATATTTGCGAAATAATTTCTTTCAAAAAGAACAGAAGGAAAAATTTTTTGCGGGTAATTTTCAAGTGGTTAAAGTTTAATTTTTTCACATCGAAGCAAAAGAATTATGGTACAACAAGTTGACATGATAACTGTATCCTATATGTTCAGGATAATATTTACCCAACTGAGAGTAATTTTTGTTGCAGATAATCGGGGTAAATATTATACACTTGGTTTTTCTGTTTTAATGACTCTAATAAAGTATATTGTATTAATTGATACTAATTCTATAAGAAAATTTAATTCTCATACAATATTCCAAAATATGACTTCCGAATTGTACAACACGTTCATGAGTGATATCATCACTTGTTAAAATGAACCTATACACATATATTAATTAAAACGAGCTTTCAAAAAATTATTCATTACACTACTGAGTATACTTTTTTTATATGCATAACTTGTTTACATCGTTTAGCTGCAGATTGGTCGGGAAAGTTGAAAAGGCAAGATGCACATGTAATTTGGTAAAGTGAAAGAAATCGAAATTGAAATTCGAGTGTGGAGGAAAGTTATGAAAAATGGCATTGACTGATAAGTCTACCGAGGGGAGACAGTCGACATATGACATCCGAAAGGAGCGACTTGGCTGATGATCATCCAGCATTACAAGGGAGGTGGGTGGGGGTGGATCATCGTGAACCACTGCAGACCACATAACACATATTTATGAGTTACACATACATGCACAAGATCCAGAGAATGGAAGGGAAAGATCTGGGCCTTTTGGTATAAATGCCGGGCACTGCTCGTCTTCAGGATGCAGATTCAATCTGACCCAATCGTCTCCACAATCCTTGGCAAATTTTTCATAATGCGTTCCTTAGTGAGTGTTACATTTATAACATATTAAAGTTCTTAATAACCATTTTTTCTTTACCCTATAAATTTGTTTTTACCAATTTAACCGATTCGCGTGTGCACGTGAACGGACGCTTTTTATATTGTGTTCATCGATTTAAAAAATTACTTCGATCAGAAACGCGAGTGTGAAGTTAAATAAAAAATTTAATCTAACAGCAAAGCAGAGGATATTTTTGAAAAAAATTATAACTTAGAAATTATTCAATTTTTCTATTGTTTTTAAATAAGGAGATTTTAAGATGTTTCATGCAAGATTGCTATTTGTAAATTGGAAGTAAAGCAATGCAAATTTTCATTTAAATCTTGAAAATGCGATTTAATGTTGCTGGAATTATTAGCAACTTGTGATAAAAAACATTTGAATTTAATGATTCTGCTTCACTCTAACAAATCTGATATCGTTTTTAAATATACATATGTTTCTTCGTGAAAAAAGTGGTTCGTGTTGCTTGCAGATTATTTTCATTGCCGTGATTGGCAGTGCGCTTGGACAGTATGGAAGCTACCGGGGAGCCTATCAGAATCAGCAACAACAGTATTATACAACAGCAAGGCCTCATTATCAACAAAACCAATATCAGCAACAACCTCAATATCAGCAAAATCAATACAAGTACGATTTTTTATTTTCATAACATTTTTTTCTATCAAAATACGGTATCAGAAATACATACTTTATATAAGTTCAAAAAATTCATTTAAAAATGTATCATTTATTGGAAAAAGAAGAACTAGATAAAATTACCATTTTAGAATCAAATAAATATTACAAGTAATAATTGAGAAAAAGAAAAATTGGATGATATAATTATAAAAAAAGTTGTCAAATTGGTTATCCAAATGAAAGTGTCAAATTAGAAAGTCTTTCGTAAATAAATATCGAAATGCATTATTTTCATTTCAAAAGTACATTATTCTGAATTTCTAAACCTGACACCTTTATGAATTTTGAATAGCAAGTATATGTATATTGCTTCGTCGTATTCTCTTCATAATTATATACCTACTGAAAAATTATGAAATTTTAGTAACTTTAAACATTTCTCTGTTTTCTCTCAAAAATAGTTAAAAGCTAGTCAAATAGTTTCAAGTGTGAAGTAACCACAGAAAATATATATTCATTAAGTAAAAAATCTCAAAGAATTTTTAAATACTATTATTTTATAATTATTCATTATATAATTTTGCACTTTGATATTATTATCATAAATTCACGTTAAATCAAAATGCAATTAAGTTTTGACATCATTGTAAACGAATTTTTACGACTTAACAAATATAGTAATGTGATATCTATATAATCATCATCTAATAAATTGGTAATTGCTCGTGTTTTTAAGTTCTGGGCGCCAAATAGGTATCCGCAGTCAATCTTCCGACATTTCTCCCGACGGTTCATACAACTGGCAATATGAAACTGAAAATGGAATATCCGCTTCTGAAACTGGATCCCCTAAATCGACGCCTGAGGGTCAAGCTGAGGTAAATGTCTATTTTATATTTTATTTTAATTTGAGCTTAATTTTCAATTCTGCATTATTTTTTAATTACTTTAAAAGAAACTTTTAAAAACAAACATGGGTAGTCCAACCAATTACTTACATATACAGACGCCTTATTTGTGAATTTAGCACAAAAAGTAGAATGTTTACCGCTAATTAAACTCTTTGGACACGCTGAGTGACGTAGCAGAGTTATTTCCACGCGGACGATACATATCTAAAATTTAAATTCCGTAAAAGTCGGTATACGTAATATGAAAAGGGACGCGCTTCTTTGAATGAATTTATGAATTCTTTGAGAGAGACGAATAAAAAGAAAAGAGAAATTTCACTTATTCCATTGTTTTTTTTTTTTTTTAAAAAGAGGACATTAGCTTTTTGAGACGGCTATTGATATGTTTCAAGAATACTAAAATGATTTTTAAGAAATGTAAGTGGCTCTAGGCTAAATATTTATGGACGCTGATAACTTGTATATTATATATAATTAGATTCTATACGATCAGATCCAACCGAGTAAAGAAAAATATTTGAAATCTACTTAATTAAAATTTATAATTACATATAAGTAAATAAAAATTTCTTTATATTTGAAAATTTGAAAAGAAAGACAAATATAAAGCACTTGTGAAGTAGAGAAAGGCAGTTATTGTCATACATCAACTGATCTACTGGTAGCATTCAAAGAACGCGGATTGAATTAGTATGTACATACGTACATGCGTATATATCGTTTATAAAAAATATTTCTTCTAACATTCGACGTGTCAATTATTTAATTTTAGGTAGTGCAAGGCAGATATTCCTACACAGCACCTGACGGAACACCAATAACTGTGGAATATATTGCTGATGAAAATGGTTTCCGCGCTTCCGGTGCTCATTTACCAACGCCACCCCCAATTCCTGAAGCAATTCAACGTGCACTTGCCACTCTTCCTCAAACTAATGAGGGTGCTTATGAGGAACATCAGTACAATCGACCTCAACATAATTACAATAGACCACAAAATTACAACCAAAACTTTCTGGGTGGAAACACTTATAACCGAAGATTTAAGTAAATTATATGATATATATGAGACAAAGCGCACACCGACTCGCATATAAAAATATTATTAAATCAACCAAATAATTATGGAAACATCTACAGCTGCGCGCATCTAAAATGCATTTATAGCTTCGCCGTGCTATCGATAACCTGTGATTAATACGTTTTCCGAATGCTAAATCAAAAAATACATTCTGAATCAACGTATAATTTTCAAATTAAACAGGTTGCATTTTTCCAAAAAATACTTCATATTGTATTATATATATACTACAAAATTAATATTTTCTGAATTCTATATACTATTTGAGAAAACATGACTGGAAATTGGTGTAATTAATTTTTTTAGTGTGATATTCGATTATGACAAATCGCTTTCATCGATTATGTAAAGCCAGTTATGTATAATTATTATGTTATGTCATATCTTTTATATATATCTTTTATCAGAATTAGGAAGCACGTGATAAAATTGCTCGTAAAAAACTTTTGTGAAAATAATTGATTAAAGTGCTTCAAAGATTTTCTGTATACAATACTATAATAAAAGTTTTTTTTACTTCTATGTACGATTTTTAACTATCATTAGGTTCCCTGTCCATTCCCAAAGGTGAATTTTATATGGTATAAATAGGAAATGATTGTAGACAAAACAAGTATAATTCAAAACTTATTTACAAAAGCAAATGGCAGTAATTATGTATACCGGAAATTGATCAATAACGTTTAATGTCCCACTATATTTGTCTGTTTCTACTGATTAACTTCAAGCCTTGCATTCAATAATTATAAGAATTATATCAAGTTTTAAATGATTTTTTTTTTAATTTATATGAAGCTTCAGTAAGAGTATTTTATTAAAAAAAGCTCTTTATCGCTAATAGCAGATTTGTATATATAAGAAAACCGAGGTCTGTTGAAAAATTTTCCCGAAATGTCGCCGAAAAAATCACTAAATTTGCAAGCGCGGTTGAAACATAGAAACTGAAAACTGAAACTGAAACTTAGAACACTGAACTATCCTAATTAATGAAAGAAAGTTATATCGAAAATTAAGCGTACCGCTAATTGGAGGTTGAAGTGATCTGCATAAAGGCTATAGTTAATTGAGAAGAGAATTAATTTTTTGAGTTCAGTGCATTTAAAATTACATTGAATTATCTTTTCCTTGCTTTGTAATATGATCAGATTATGTGAAAATAAAAATTAGTTTAAATTCAAGATTCGGAGCTTAAAAATTTCTAAAATTAACGCATTGAAGTTAAAAAGCTTCGAAATTTTATTTAAATGCTTTCAAGATTTAATATATAAAACTCCAATTTGAATTGAAATGATGAAAAAAATAGTTCAGATATAAAATTAGAAAAACTCGTAAATAAAAGCTATAAGATAAAAAATATAAATACACTTTATTTTATTTGAAATACAAATTTTGATAAACAATATAATATAAGTGATGCAATTAGTGTAATCGTAGCATCGGTGATTGCGTATGAAACACATAAGAGCGAAAACTTATACGGAAAGTAACATTTACACGGCTAGCGTATTTTTTTGGAATTTCGAATGTGTTGTATATTTTCTATTTGTCCATCACTAGTGTCTACTTTACAACGGCAAAATTAGGAACGCGACCAGTTATGCACTATTGGACATTCTGAATATTTACGTTTTTTAATCGTCTATAAACTTCAACAAAGCTTAACATCTCATTCAATCCAAACGTGGTTTGTTAGTATGAAGTTAGATCAATCGAGTATAGAAAATGAGATGTCTATAAGACAGATACAATAAATATATTGCTCTCAACTGCAGTAAATTTTCTAAATTCATAAAAAGCAAAATAATCTTTATGAATTTAGTAAAGTTCACTGAATTGGCTTCTTTTCGATTTAAATAATTCTTGATGTACCGAATAATTCTCGGTTTAATGAGTAAAACTTACTTAAGAGACTCGATCAGATTAACTTACCAAGAAAAACAAAAAATGTATATATACCTCTAGTTTATTTTCAATAGATCTACACATAAAATCTCCTGCATAAAACATTTGGTCTGTCTCTTCTCATATCAACAAAAAGTATTTACATTCCTGCGTTTCACAGGTTTCCCTTTACATCTTTATTTCTCGTCCTTACTTTCAATATCACCCAATCTTTACTGAAATGGTTAATTGTACTTTATATATAATTCCTCACAAGAGAACGAGAACAGCACTTTTATAAAAAAATTGGCTGATTTCAGCAAGTCAACTGGTAAGCTTTAATTTTAAAAATCGGCTGGATTTCTAATATGATCAAGTAATTGAATTCTAACAAACAATTAGTATCCAATACTTTCCAAAACGACAATTCCAATCATATCATCAATTGTCATATCGACAATATTCTTCACAGAAAAAGAAGTCACGCATATCGGAAGTTAATCGTTATAATAAGGTTAAGTGAAACCCAAAAAACAATATTGCTCGATTAACACCAACCAATCAACAGTCTCAACTTTTTTCAACTGGCAATCACTAGCGTGTTTCCGTCAAAGGAAATATTCACTAGAAAAGCTCGACATCTCTAATTTAGACACCTATGCGATGTAGTGATTCTTCTCATTTTGAGTCGGTCTTTCATTTTGAATAGGTCTTATAACGGCTACAGGTAATTCTTCGCTTCCCATTGATGTTGAATTGAGAATTCCACGAGTTTGTGGGGCCGCAGGACTTCGGGTTGCAGTATGAACAATTAAAGCTGGTTCTTCTTCAGCAGCTGTGTAAACGTTCACTGTATGTGGTCTCGTACTACTGACAGATCGTTCTAAATCTGGAATTTCTCCTGAAGAAAATAATAGAAAATTTAGTATGTTTTTTTTTAATCGATTGATAAAAAGATTAGGTAACTTTATATTTTCTTTACTCCTCACCATTGATACTATGGCTGTCGGAGACCGTAAAGATAGTACCAGACGATTCTCTGTTGTGAAAGCTCCTATAATCGTCAGATTCGGAGCTTAGGAGGGCAGAATGTTCAGAATCGGAGCTATCTCGTCTTTCTTGTGACCTTCTTGCTCTAGAAAAGGGATTTTCTCTTTGAGTTGTAAAGGTCCCTCCTTGCGTACCTAAAATCATTCGAAATTGGTACACTGAACTTCCGATTGATTTCAAGTTTTGGGCGTGTTGGTCTGAAATTGCAATGATTTGCTTCCTAGAATTTTCACGCTGGGCCTGAGGAACAGGGTGAGGTGCCCTGCCCCTCGCGGTTCCTCTCATCAGTGAAGGATGTGAATCGGAACTTTAGTGTATTTAGGTTTGGTATTTCTTGAAAAATAGGAGTGGAATTGTTGTGGAAATTAAAAGTTACCTGGATGACCATTCCTAATTAAAGGCGTTGAATCGTCCGCGTCCGAATCACTTTCACTGTCAGTAATAACTCGCTCATCAGCTGCAAAAACTTTCCGTTTACAGACTGGACAAACACGTCTGTTCTTTGTAAGCCAGGGATCAATACATTTTGAATGATACGCTGCAAATATTTTTTTATATTAATCTTTTACATGTTGTTAAAAAATGTAATTCTTAAAGCGTGGGTTTTAGAATAATGTAAGGGTTCAACTTACCATGCGCGCAAGGCAAAACTCGTAGTTTTTCTCCCTCGACATAATCGTCCAAACAAATAGCACAAGTTTCGTAAGGATCTCCCTTCGTATATTTGTGCGTTGGTATCTTCTTTAAACTAGAATTTGGCAGGCGGTACCTTCGCTGCCTTCGCCTATCTTTCACGCACTTAACAACCTGTGAAAAAAAATGTACGTCATTAAATCTCAACAATTTCCTTCGTTTAATCAATTTTTTCAAGCCGTAATTTAAATGCATTGAAACTGGGAACATAAACGTTTTGTAAATATTATAAGTTAATTAATTAGATTTATTAAAGGAAAAAGTCTTACCATAAATAACACCATGATAAGAAAACATAACCCGACCACGATCGCGAATGGTAGCAGTAAATGTGTGTTTATATTAAAGGGCAAATCGTCATTTATCAGTACAAAATAAAGGTTATTGTAGAGATAATTTCCTTTCAAAATCAGTCCTGAAAGTTCACCAACAAACACTGCCGGTATGTCGATTCCTACAGAATCTTTCGCTGACATTGGTTCTGTAATATTCACCCATTATTAGAAAAAGCGGTATTTTAACATAAATAATGATTTCTTTTTTATATTCTATTTGAATATGAACTTTTAGTTTAGAATTTAAAATTTCTTTACCTAAATCGTCACTATTCACATTGTGTACAATCACAGCATCATAGCCAGCTTTTTGTGCCATTCTAATTTTGATTTCGAAGCTACAATTATAACGGGATACCAAAACTATCCAGTTTCCATCGTAGCCAGTAATGTTTGGCGGTGGCTTTATATCGTGGCAGGCGAACGGAGGATCTGCATACACAATCATTCCCTGTTTTAAAAAAGAATTTAGATGATTATTTAGTAAAACATAGGGAAAATTAATGTATTTGCATTACTCAATTTTTACTTATTAAATTATAAATGTGACTGTTATTTAACAAATGGATCAATTTCTTCTTCAATTAAATTAAATTACTTTGATTCCTTCAGGTGGTATATGAGCACCAAATCTGGCTGGCATATCCCTGAACTCCTCCTCGACTTGATGTCGGTCTGCAGCCGAGAATACCAAAATATCGGCGTGAACGAAACTGAAGAGAATGGTCAAAAGTATGAGCCATAATTGAGTTCTGTGACTCAGACAACACTTTGGCATTTTTAAATAAGTGAGGACGTCCTCTGAACTCCCAGTTTTAAATTTTTACCAGGACTTTCCTCCTATGTTTCATTACTCTAACTCAAGAAGGTTCAATGTGCCGCTGACTTTCTTGTACCCATTAAAGAAGATGCATTGATACTGATCTAAAACAAATTATTTAATTGAAACTTTAACTTTGATTTTATTAGAGTAGCTATTTTATGAAGTTTTATTAGGATTTCTATCCTTCTCGTTCATCTTTAGATGTTTTCAATTCTTAAATTTAATAAAATAGTTGTTGGAAATTCCAAATATATTTTTGCGTTATATTAAATTATTAAAGGATGGTCTACCGTGAGACACCCCGGCACTTAGGTTTTAGACCCACTGCTAAATATATTTTATATTCTGGATTTTATTCACCTATGTGTAAAACTCATTATTTAACACTTAAAAATGCGATATACATTGACTCTATAAGGTTTGTGTTTTTAAGAGTCTGGATAGATCACCTGACCTTGGTTAGGCTGAAATGTCCTCCAAGACAATTAATTGGAGATAAAATCATTACAACTAGAATAACTGATTTTAAACTAGTCATCAGGATGATAAGTGGTCCCATGATTTCAATTTTATCTAGTTTGTAAAACTAATATCTTTGTTTTAATTCAAGTACTAGCGACCTTGAACGCACGTTCCAGAGCTTACATTAGTAGATAAATAATAAAAAATTGCAATAAAATATAATTAGTCTCAATAATTAATTTACGTCAATTTGCGTTATCGTAGTTATCTATACTTAATATTTTCTTCCTTCACGTTATCTCGTTTCTTTTTTCATCGTCAAAATTACACATTTAAAGCTGTCCTACTAATTTTGATATATTTTTAATTAATAATATAGAAAAAACAAAAAACAAAAAGATTAGTTGCTGAGGATAAAATATAAGACAAAAAATTGTCTCTGAAATTTACATTCTAATCATACAGAAATTGCAGTGCTTCATTTTGTAAGGATGCTACCAATCAGCTGATGTTTTCAGACTCCTGAAGACTTAGTATTTAACTTTAAACAATCATTTATGACGTAAGTTGTCAAGAAAAAACTAGTATAAAACTGCTAGATAATACTTCACTGAATCAGAAAACTACAAAGAAAGAAAGAAAAATTGCTTGGCAATTTTTTCCAGTACCATTCTCTGCGAATATATGCCAAGTATAAACAAAGCAGAATTCCTTCTCATTATCAGCATTATTTTCCTCAAGCTTATCATATCCAAGTAATTACTAAAATCAAATAGTTTCCCAATAAATGCGTGTCGTTTAATCAATCAGATATTTTTTACTCTGGAAATAAGTAATCGGGGCCAGTCTTACAATAACATTAAATGAAAATAAAAATAAAAAAATAAATAAAAAATCATTTTCTGTATTTTTTTGGTTAAATCTGTTCTTTTATAAAATTGCCAATTAGGGTCACAAATCAATGTACAAAATTACCATCGTAAGAGAGCAATAAAAAATACGAGAACATGTTTTACAAAATGCACGTATGTAGGTTACCTTATCAGCACTTGGAAAGACACATAGGTCAACGAGTAAAATCTTGTAATTCGTGTACGCGAGAATAAGAGATGTTTAGTCACTCTAAATACATACATGTAACACTCTGAAAACTACGTACACAAGCACTTCACACATTCAATTAGATTGCAAGATTGTAATGGATTGTAACAATGATGGAATGATCACAACACTGAACTCATGTCTCTCAGTGACAGTCAGGTTATGATAATGATGAGATGATGTACTGAGAGAATTGTGGTAATCAAATGACTACTTTAGAAATCATTAGAATAATGAGAATATCACAAAAAGACATAACAAGACACTGTAAACTTATCATTTTTATGAGGATTTACTGGTTACTGCTCTTGTCAGATGTAACGCAATTAACTGTCACCTTCCATTTTGATTCGAAACAAGTTTGATATCTTACGTTTTAATGTATCACGCTGATCCAGAATGTATAATCATCGGTGATTTATTAATTTTCGTACTTTTTTCATCGGTTTTTTAACAAACACCTGCATGCAATTTTTCACTTTCAAAGAATATGTACATATTCTGTTCTTATGTTCTTTTGATTCTTTGAATTCTTTCCACTGATCCCACTGCTCTCAAACGGGGTTCCCTGCGTGCGCAGCGCATGTTGGCTTCCCGCTGAAAAAATGCTACTATTGGTTATAATTTGGCGCGCGATTCAAAATCGAATTAATTTAACTGCATTTTGAATCGCGCGCGTAAAGTTTTAACCAATGAGAGAATTTCTCTAGCGGTAATCCAAAACAATGCGCGCGCAGGGAACCTCGTTTGAGACACTGATATGTATCCTATTACACTCAACTCCCTCAATATTAACCACTTCAATATTAACAAACCCGCAATATTAGCCGCATTCCTCCCGCAATATTAACCAGCAGGCCAGTTACCTCGAATCTCACTTGAATCTTCACGGAAGTTTGAAAGGAGAAAACATGAGAAAAAAAATAAATTCTCATAAATTCTCGCCGAAAACCATGGAGTAAATTCTCATAAATTCTCATAAAGTAATTTCTCATAAATTCTCGCCGAAAACCATAGAGATATACGAATAGAGTAGGCATGCCAATAAGTGGGAGTGTCGACTGGCTGAAGAGAGAAAGAAAATCGAGGAGGTAATGGTGTCTCTCTCTTTCACTGCGCGGTGCGCAAGCGTGACACTTGACTGTGTATATACTGTATATATATACACAACGACTGTGTATATACTATGTATGTCAATGGGTATGCGAATGTGTATGTCAATGCGCATGCTCCAGTAGACAATGACACCTCTACCAACGTCATCTTTTCTCTCTCTTCAGCCGATGGACATTCCCACTTACAGACGCCCCTATGGCATGCCTACTCTATTTATAATATCTCTATGCCGAAAACGAACGTCAGGTACGTTAGTTACCCGGTAACTTACCCGACTCAAAACCAGGGTTGTGCAGTGACGCGTCACTCGAGGTTTTTTACGTAATTTA
>CAJFCO010017497.1:0-10953 GCA_904066015.1 Synergus gifuensis | reverse complement strand
GTTTTGCGTTGCGTCATAATGAGAGAGAAAAAGACAGAAGTATATTTGTTTCTCTTTTACTCTCATTATGACGCAACGCAAAACGCAATCATGGGACGCCACCCTAAGTCTTCTTGGACTTACATTTGGACTTCCTGGAATAGCTTCCTTCCATTTTTTTCGAAGTTCCTCATCCTTCGGAACCATAAAAATTGAAAGTTTTTCACCACTATATTCCTTGTCACACTTCGGAACGCAACACAATTTCGACATTGTAAATTGTAACGGTCACTGAGACATGTTAATATTAAACGATCATTTAAAACGAAAAACTGTACTAACGAAAATAGCACAGATGACCGATTGACCGTGAGCGCGAACAGTCCAAGTTGAACACACTTTTAGGTTAGTTTCTCTCCAACTCTCTACCCTCCGATCGTTGCGCTCTACCTTTGATGGCTAGTTGAGAAGCTCTAATTGTGGACAAAACGCGAGTCATGGCTCTAATGCCACCACCACCGGAGATTCTGGACCTGTTTATACGACCGTGGTACATACATAACCTATCATGACTATATATGTAATTATTTTTGTTTGTTTTGCCATTTTTGCTATTTAACAGATTTTAATTTTATTTTGTTTCGTGGATCAAAACGTTGAAATATATATATATATATTTTTCATCAATTATTTTACATAAGAGCTGGATATTTTCATAACGATTGAATAAAAATGTGTAAGGAAGATATTTGGAGCTAATATTAGCAATTACATGTATAGGTAAGAATAACGCTTTCGTTATTACGACGTAACAGTTACACATACAAATTGTAATTAATATATGCAGTTTGAATCAATTAAGAAACATTTACATAAATTGTAGAAACATAAAAGGAATTAAAATTTTAATCTATTTTTTGATCATGCATGCAGTTTATCTTGCACCATAACCTGAAATCTTTGCCTCATGAATTTTGAATAAATTTACTTCTTTCTTAAATAATTTTTAAAAATACACTAAAAATTATTATGGGCAATAATGTTACAGAAATAATATTATTTATGGATAAGGACAATTTTGAATTTCTGATTGATATTCCATAATTCTGATAAGTAACACATTTCAATTCATTTTCGTTCTATGTTTTCTAGGATATATGTATAAATGGAGAACTTTAATATCTCCGAAATGTTCAAAGGAAACGCCATAATCATAAGGCCTTCATTATCTGGCAGCAACTACTGCTTCGTATGCAATGAAGTTATTAAAATGGGAGAAGCCTCGATTCACTGCAACTTTCGTTCACATCAAATCCGCTTATCACGATTTCGTAAAAGCTTCACGATTATTTTACAAGGCGCTCGATATGATTTTACTGAAAGTTTGAACTGCAACTTCTGTAAATCAAATCTATCTTGGAATCAAGCAGCAGCACATGTACAGACCCATGGCAAGAAGACCTTAAAACTAGCTGACGATGTTTATGCAACCTACTTTCAACACTATTTATCGATGAATTCTGAAACACATTTCTGTAATCTTTGCTTTCTTTCATTCGCGACCCAGGAACATGCTCTCCAACATATCAAGGATTCAGCCCACCAAAAAGCCTGGTCTCAATCAGCTGCTTCTAGAACAAACTTCGATCACTTCACTATGTGTATAAGACTAATTAAGCAACTTATCATTCATCAAATTTCTATTGGAGACAAGCCAAATTCTTTTTTCTGTCACGGATGTAAAGAATCATTTCTGAACTTAAGTCTTGCGTTAGACCATATGCGAATAATTGATTATTTTAGCAAGAGCAACAAAAAGATGATTCCTGATAAATGTTCAGTAAATGATTTGGAGAGACATTCGACACCGAAATGGACAAGAAAAATTTCGGATGAAGTTAACATTCTACAATCGACAATTTCAGTAAATGATTCATCAACCTCTGGAATTAAGGACATTGATTATCAGAATAATAATTATCAGAAACAGATAAAACGAATTAATCTCCAAATAACAGAGACGGGAGAAATCTCCAAGTTTTTTATTCGTGAAGAATTATCTTGGATGATTTCGAGCCATAATTTACAAGTTTATCCTAATTTTGTACAGTGTGTCATATGCGATAGAAAATTATCTGATGAAACCTCAGTAGAAAGTCACTTGCGAACTCACTTACAACCGACATGGATAAAGCAACATTTATCGACGGCACAGGAAAATTTGTCCCTTTCTCCAAGTTCAACTAGTAAAGAAAATTCTAGAAAGCGAAAAATCGACAGTTTAAATGATCAGAGTAAAGTGCACAAAGCTAGTTGATGGTATTATGAACGAAGTCATAATTCCTATGTTATACTATAAAGCTGTTTTCAATTTTAATTTGTTTATTTTTGCTAAAATTTTTTAAAAATAATAATGTAAATAATGTTTTATTTAGTTTTAACAAGTAGTATATTATAATTAATTATTATGTATATATATTAATTATTATATAAATAATAATTATTATATAAGTATATATAAATATTATACATATTTTCAAAATAAAATGAGAACTTTTGTAATAAAATTATTATTAGCATTTTTTCCTAAATTTTAACAAAGACAATTGCAATTATATTTTGGGAAAGAGACATTACAGATGTACCATGGCATGTTGAGTGAAAATTGAAAAATAAAATTCTCCTTTGCATTATAAAGGACCTTGCACCATTTACGTGGGAAAAAATCTTTCGTGTATTTGGCTAATAATTTGTGTATTTATCTTATATATATATATATATATATATATATATATATACCTTAGATAATTTATGTAGTTTTTTTATGCAAATTACGTCTGTACGTAGTTTACGTCGAAACATCAAATTCATGGTGGCGTCCCATCGATCCGCAGGGTTCTGCACGTAATACACCTTAGGTAAATTACATGAGGTTTTTTACGTAATTTACGTACGTATATTACGTCCTGGGTTTTTATCAGGGTTCGTCAGTTAAGGTGCAGTCCCATGTCGGCAGAAAACGTCGGCGTAAAACAGAAACTCATGAGAGTGAAAGAGACACACTGATCTGTCTATCTCTGTCACTCTCATGAGTTTCTGCTTTACGCCGACACTTTCTGCCAACATGGGACTGTATCTTTACGCGTAATTCGAGGTTTTTGACGTATTATATGTAAAAAATGTAATATACTAAAAAAAACCTGTAAAAAACGTAATAAACGTATTAAAGATGGCGGACTTGTAAAATCGTGTTGACAAGTACATAACCTCACTTTTTAAATATATAATAATTATTAATAATTCCGTTGAACACGTTCACAAACTGTCTTTTCTGCGATAAGATGTTAAAAAATACTTATACCGTACCGCTATATGTAAAATTTTTAAGGTTATAAAACGAAATATGAATACATATGTATGTCGACGCCATCTTGAAAACGTATATTACGTTGTAAAAAACCCAGGACGTAATATACGTATGTAAATTACATAAAAAACCTCATGTAATTTACCTAAGGTATATTACGTGCACAACCCTGCCAACCCTGCTGGCAGTCAGTTGCAGTGAGTTGCGTTGCAACTTGTAGTTGAAAGTTGAAACCATTGAAACTTGAAGTCTTGAAGTCAGTTGCATGGAGTCACTTCACTGCAGGTACATATATGAAAGTTGAAAGGATTAGAAGTATCGTGTAAATTTTTCTAAATGTAAAACATTTTTGCTTTGCAGATGTATAAAGCATTTTTCAATGTTTAATGAACTCGTTATAATGCAATTGTGAATATTATAGATTCTTGTCTACGAAAGAAGAGGTTAGGAATCAGAAGACTGCAACGACTGCAACACTAAGAACATTTTGACCATATATAAAGAAAAATCAGGAAGTAAATTGGACCTATAGTATCAGGAAAATTAACTAAAAAGGTATGGAGATATTTAAAGACCTTTAGAATCTCAGAATATAAAGATAAGACATGATTGTTTTCACAAAGAAAGTATAGGGTTGTAAAATTTCATGCAACGTGAGTCAGTGCAATCGAATTTGCAAACAATGCAATGTTTCAAAGATGGCGGCGGGAAAATTCAAACTATGCATACAGTACTTTCTTTACGGCATTTTAAAAAATGGTTTTACTAAAGAAACGCTAAATAATATTCTGAAACAAGTTCCCTCCTTTCCCTTCAGTTTCATGAAAAGATGAAACTGATCGTGAAACAATTGAAAGTTTCAATGAAACTTTTCATTGCTCACAACACTACGTACAGTATTCGTCATGTATGCCTTAACATTTGTCACTAGATTTTTGCATGCATTCAATACAAAATCCTAGTGATAAATGTTAAGGTATACATGACGAACACTGTACAAAGAAGAGTATTGCAATTTTGTAAATATTCTTTCCTTTGTTTGAAATTTCATAATGTTTGTAATTTTTTATTACGAAACGCTGGCTAGTCATATTGAAGTTTCAATACAAAAAGTTAATTTTTTTTATTTACAAACTACAGCATGACTACTATTTCTATTTCGAAATGTTATTGGAAATAGCCAGACTTTTTCGTGCTTTTTCGGTACGATTAGTCATTACGAATTTTATGTCCTATCATATTTTCTTTAAGTAATTAAGTAGTTCGTGTTAAATTAAAAAAAAAAAAATTATTAGAGATTCTTTATGGATCCTGAGAGAAACATGGTGAAACTTAAGTATCAATAAATTTTTGGAAATCACTGTAATTTAAGAATAAGTATTTCATATTATACGTATACGTATAATATGTATATATACATACATAATACTTATCTTAAAATGATTTATATTTCCCCAACACATTGTTTTCAGTATTGTTAAGTGTTATTTCTCACCCTTTAGATTGTAAGTTCCTAAATTTCGAAGAATTATAAATAGTAATAATATCCAAGAAATTGAAAATATTCCATTATGATTATATTTATTGGGATTAAAGATAATCCCATCCTAATCTATCCATTTTGTGATCAAATTGATTTTATCACAAAATTTTAAATCCGCTCTTCCCATGTTCTATACATGTCACAAGTAATTCTCATTTTATATGTATTATTTTAATACAATTCAATTTATTATTAAGTCGATACCTACTTCATCTAATCATTATTGATGATAGCAGTGTTAAGATTACACATAATAAATTATTCAGTCATTACAATAATATATAAATACTTTAACTAAAATACCAACGTATCTTTGATTCATGGGTTCGGATTTCTTTATTTGTCTTTAGTAGGTATTAAATATAAATTTATGCTAAAAATCATTCATAAAACAATCAAGAATATGTCTTCACGTCCCTTGTCAGGGTTTCAGAAGTCAGGTTCAATATTTATATATTAAAGAATTTAGTCACCTTGAGGCAAGAGAAACATTATTTTCTCGAGAACGATAGTTAATAGTTACTAATAGGATAATAGTTAAAATTAGGAATCGAATTTCACAAATTGTATTCATGTTGCTTTGTAAGATACTTCTTGGGAAGTATCGAAATGAAATTGGTTTTTAATTTAAGTTATAATTATAATAATTATATTATAAATATAAGTAGATTAATGTTGCTAATGTTAGATTTTAGGATTAAATTTATAGAAGAAGCATTAAATGCATTTTCAATCCGCATTTAAGCGGATTAAAATTCCATAAGGCCGAAGAGAAGAAAGAATAATTCAACCAATGTCGAAAAGAAGAGAAAAATTGCAAATAAATTTCAAAGTAAAGGAATCAACAGTAACGAAGAATGAAAAAAATTACAGTATTCTACTTTTACTTTCAAGAAGCGAAAACTATTCGATCTAATAGGGTGCTTATTTTCTTTGCCTTTTTGTTTATATAAATGTCTTGTTATAATTGGATATTTTTACGTTTTCTTTGTCCATATTAACTAAGAAAAAGGTAAAGAGGAAAAATACTATAATTTTCTTTCATATATACTCTCTCATTATTAAAGTAGATATTATATTTAAGTTTTAATGTTAGTATTTTCAAAGAACCAGATTTTATTATCAACATAATTTTGTAAACAGATTACGTAGTTTTAACCAAATAAGTAGCAATATTTTAAGCAAATAAAATTTATTTTATAATTATGTATAGTAACAAATATTATCAAGGTGACCAAATAGTATATTGTGCTATAATTGCGAAAAGTAGGCAGTTTCAAACGAGTGTGAAGTTTACTGTACGAGCCAGAGGCGAATCTAAGACGAGTTGGAGGCTAGTCGGAAACGAGGTGGTGAAGAAGATGATGAACCAATGGCAAGTACAGCAAACTTCGCAAGTGTTATGAGTGCCTACTTTTTGCACCTGCTTCACACAATACTTTTTGTAACAAATGCACGGAATCTTCGATTTGAGAAACAATAAAAATGAGAACATTTTTTTGAAACCTAAAGTTCTAGAATTGTTCACTTTGCGCAGCGCTACACATGCCTCGAAAATCGAACATTCCGTGCATGTGTTACAAAAAATCTTTTCTATTTTTGTAGATAACCTTACCTTCTGAAACTTCCATGAATCATGGATTGTGAACAAGTCTTACTTTGAAGTTGTTAAACAGTTTCATTTATAAGTACACTCTCCAAATAATTCTCAGAAATTGAAGACTAATCAAACTCAAAAATTTTGAAAAGACTCTTTCTTTTACTCCATTTAATTTAATAATTATTTCCAATTATTATTTTATTATGTCTTTACAGGATTATAAAAATGAATGACAATTCTAACTTGGCACTCGAGAAAAACGGAATTGTTTTCACATACAATGCCTCACCTACAGGAATATTAAAAAAATCTTCGCCGTACGTGTGTTTTATATGCATGCTTAACCTTTACGCAAAGAAAAGTGTGGCAAAACATGTGCATACATATCAACACATGGAACACGAGAACATGTTCAAAAAGTACTTCACAATCATTCCATCAGCAAATTCGACAGAGAAGACAAGTTTGATGTGCAATATCTGTAACTACAAACTAGCCTGGGGAAATTCAATAGAGCACGCTCAAAGTCACAATATCATCCTCTGGCTCAAACCAGATGACTTGCATCGAAATTTTTTCAGACACTTCATATCCGAGCACAAGAATAGCATTTACCAGTGTAACTTGTGCAACTTTATTTATGGACACTGGTTTCACGCCATGGAACACACCAAGGACGCCAAACATATCAAATCCTGGAATTTGACAAGTGCTCCATCAGCAAACTATGCCCTCTACGAGAACACTGTACAACAATTCGAGATTTTAGTCAATAATAGGATTTTCATCGGGAAATCCAAACCCTACTATTGCCACATGTGCAATCTAGGATTTGACAATATTGCGCAATCAAATACGCACTGGGAGGGAATTGAACACAAAAGTATCGGATTAAGATTTTTCAATGAAATTTCTCAGTTCAAGTCCGAAATTCCTGAACCCTTTGCGTGGATTAAGAGTTCTATCTTTATGGTCGTGATGAAAGACAAGATTTATTGCAAAATTTGCGATATCTACATGATCGATACCAAAGAAATAGATTCCCACTTGCAAAGTCATAATAAACAACATACACAAGCGATTTTGCAAGATAATAAGCATCAGTTAGTGTTGGAAAACCTCAATGCAGATTACCATCTTCATGGTCCAAGTGTTCCCTTGACTGAATGCGCACTTGTAGTCCCTAACCACCTTAAATGGATAATCACTGCCCACAAAGTTGTTGTCAAACATCAGCACTTATATTGTGTAATCTGCAAAAAAGTGCTGAATAACAATAGCGCTGTTGAGGGCCATCTTATGAAGCATCTCAAGACAGAGTGGCAGGAGAACTATTTACCAATTGAACTTAAAACTCGACCAAAAGATGTTCAGGCTATTAAAAAACTAGCTGAAATATCTGGACCTGTCTGTGCATCTGGAACTTCTGGACTAGGTGCCTCGACATCTGGAAATGCTAAAAGGACTGCTGTAAGTCCCAATGGCTTCGAGCAGAACAAGATACTGAAGATGGGCCATTCAGGCATGGAACCTCTTTTTCAAAGTGTGGAGAACTCCACTCCAATCGTGCCCTTTAATTCCCAACCAACTAATAATTATCTACCTTTGTTAAGCACTCCGGGATGCTCAAATGATTCAAGATTTCAATTTGATCCAAGAAATACAACATACCCAGCTACCATAGTAGGAAATCATCCTCCTCTGCTCCCCACTCCTGTTAAAAGAACCCCTAAATATCCAAATAAGAATTCCAGACCTAATCTAATCGATTTAATGAAGAACATTCCTACCTTGATGTCTAAACCTGCCAGTCAACTACTTCCATTTAATAATCCTGGTATGTCATCCATTCCAAATGGTACGACTCCTGTGAATAACCAAGTTCACATAAATCCTACGAAAAATCCTATTAATCAGCCGTCCAGTAGCAAACCGCCATGCAATCCTACATTTGGAAAAAAAGTGCCTCCGAAACCAGACCCACAATCTTTGCCATTGAACAATCCATTTTTAAATCCCCACATCATGGTCAAGTTACATAAAGCAAACTACTTGTTTTTCGCGAAGAACATTATCTACGAAATGACTCCAGAAAAAAGGAGAAGAATAATCCTGAGTTCCCAACTCTCATTCTTTCTTAAATATACATCAGATTATTTTCTCTACTGTGTTGTTTGTGAGAAGAGCATCCCTTATAATTTGCAAAGCGTCTACGAGCACTGGTGTTCCTCTGAGCACAATGAGTACTTGTGGAAGATGGAAGAAGATGATAAACAATTCTCTAATTATCCAACTCAGTTTAGTTGTCTAGCTTTATCAAAAGAGTTTATGATAGAGAATCAGGGACCTGGAGTGTCTTCACATTCCGAAATGAGGGAGTTCACCTGTTGCGCTTGTGATGTCACTGTTCAAGATAGTGATTCCTTGCTCAGGCAGCACTTCGGAAGCGAAGACCACCAGAATAATGTTCAAAGATTCAGGAGACATTCAGCAGATATTTGTAAGGATCTTTTTCCTTTGGTGGAGAGTAATTGGTATAGTATTGAGAAGTATTCCTGTTGGCCTTGTCAAAAGATTCTTTCAAATGAGGTGCCTTACGCAGAACATTTGAACAGCAAAGCTCATCTGAGTACCATTCGAGCTATGACTCCTGAAGAGAAGGAAAGATATTCTTTCGATTCTTGCACAGTTTGTGGAATTCTTTGGTTTGGGGATCAGAATGAATATCCGAAACATTGTTACAAGGATGCTATTCATAAGGAATTGACGAGGAGTATTGAAGATAGGGTGGATCATCTGCCTGAGGAAGCCAGCAATTTATGTTCTTCGCTAGAGGAGACTATTGCAGAATTGATTCATGAGGCTGATAAAGTGCACCAGGATCGAGGAAGAGAGAGTGAATTGATCAGAAGCTTGGAACTTGCTGTGAGACGAAAATTTCCAGAAGCCAAGGCTCATCCCTTTGGTTCTAGAATCACCGGTTTAGGATTCACGAATAGCGACATTGACATTTTCCTTGACTGTGGTAAGAACCTTTATTTCATTAATCTTTTCCTGCTCTGGGTTTTTTTTTTTTATTAAAGCAATGATTGTAATTTTATTTTGTTTAACTTTAAAGTACACTTCTAGAAGTAATTCAACAAAATTTTGTTTTAAATTAAAAATTAAATTAAAACCCAAAAATTAAAAATTAAACTAAAAATATACTATCTTTCATTTAAAAAAAAAGTCATCCAAAAGTCCTCTATTTGTGATCTCTGAATTTGTGAAGTATGTAATTTATAATACAAAATTCTATTAGTTTAATCTAGATATCTAATGTGATGTGATAAAAAAATTATTCCAGGGGGTGGTTACAGTGGTCAATATTGTAATGACGACTATCTAACTATCAGAAGAATTCATCAATGTTTGGTGCTCGATTCTCAAGCGTGGAGTATCGAAAG
Organism: Synergus gifuensis; assembly: GCA_904066015.1. Classification (NCBI taxonomy): domain Eukaryota; kingdom Metazoa; phylum Arthropoda; class Insecta; order Hymenoptera; family Cynipidae; genus Synergus; species Synergus gifuensis. The sequence goes on along the minus strand of CAJFCO010017497.1, from coordinate 1,018 downwards.
TGTAATCGAGAACAGCAGAACTCCAATTATAAAAGTTTATCACAGTCACTCTCAGCTCAAATGCGACGTTTCGTTTACAAACGGACTAAGCGTTGAAAACACGAAACTTCTAAAGTAAAAAGCTACTATTTAATTTAAATATTTTATTTAAATATAAAAAGTTTAAGAATTCCTTAATTTTTAACAAAATTTTATTCATCAGGACATATCTCGATGCTTATCCTCCTTGTAGAGAAATGATTCTCTTTATTAAAAAGTGGCTGAATCTTTGTGGCATCGCAGGATCTCGAAACATAACGAATTATGCTATTTCCTGGTTCGTTATTTTCTATCTTCAAGAGAGAAAAATTTTTCCCAGCGTCGCTTCTTTGATGACAAATAACGAGAATCTAAAAATCATTTCTGGTATGTTTTAATCTTCACTTTAAGTTGCTTATTTATTTTACTACGAATTTAAAAATTAATCTTTTTATTTTCAGGGTGGCAAGTAGGAATGAAACCATTTGCAGTTTTAAAATGGGCAACAGAGCTTACAACAAAACAGCTTTTGCGGGGATTCTTTACTTACTACGCTGAATTCGACTATAGGTTCAACGTAGCCTGTCCTCTTCTGGGAGTCGTGAAATCCAAAAGGGAATTTTTATACCTTCAGCTTCTTCCTGATGAAATGAAAACCTACGTGAATCACGTAATGACTGACCCTGATCCAGAATTATTTCGTATAGATTCTGCAATGTGTATACAAGATCCTTACGATCTTTCCCACAATCTTACTAAAGCAGTAAAAAAGTTAATTGTGAATCGCTTCAGAAAATTGTGTAAAAAAAGTGCCCAGATTCTTTCCACCAATTAGTAGTATGAGGGCGCTCCTCAATCTAGTCGACAGGTTTTATATTTCAAAGTTTCTATTTTTGTTAAACATTTCTGTGGCTGGATGATTAGACGCAGCCTTTTTATTTTCTTTTAATGAGAATAGTATATTACATACCTAGGCCAGTAAAATAAGAAATGTCTCAGA
>CAJFCO010017496.1:36182-46666 GCA_904066015.1 Synergus gifuensis | reverse complement strand
GACACACACACCCAAACACATTCACAAATATTATCATCAATTAAATGTATTCTTAACACAGATAAACATTTCCATCAACCAGAATAAGGATTATATGTAAACAAATGCTTTTAAACACAAATATCTTATATTCGGCTAAGAAAAGTGAAGGCATAAATGATTTTTTTATAGCAATATTAAGGTGAATAAACGTTTATAACGTGAGAACTAAAAATTCTGAAATTTTACAGGTGGAAAATACGAGCCAGTTCTGGTGGACAATGTCTACAAAGTGCACATGAAACTTACAATAAAAGAAGTGAATATGGCGGACTTTCAAACATACAAATGCGTTTCCAGGAACTCACTAGGGGGTACAGATGGAGGCATCAAGCTCTACCGTAAGTAAAAACTCCTCTTTCAATTTTCTCTCGACACATTCTTGGCTCTCTCGACACCAGCATGATGTTGAATGTTATTCACTGTCATTTTCAAATGTAAAAGTCTGCCCACTTTTGATTTACCATCACAGAAAAAATTATTCTCTTAGAATTTAAAACAGTATTCACTGACTTTTGGACACAGAGAAAAGTGTTGTAATATTTCAGTGAATTTTATGAGATATTACAAAAAAATTCATTAATTTTTAAGAATAGATACATTTAAAAAATTCACTTATTTATTAAGATACATAGAATGTTTTAAATTATACTTTAAAGACTATTAGATTTTATAGTGGATAGTAACCGACTATTTGTAAATACGGACTCTTAAAAATTATAAATTATAATTATATAATTATAATTTTTAGTCACTGAAAACTCGAGATGCGTTGTGAATATTTTTTGTAATTCAGCGCAGAAACAAATATCCATATAACATCATTATTTAAACAAACGAAAATATCTGAAAAAGCTCACATCTGTTTTTGAGTTTTCAGAGACTGTTTGTTAATATCTCGAATCCTGCCTTTGCGTTTTTTAGTGATAGTTTGTTAAAATCTCGAACCCTGCCTTTTTACGTTTGCATGCAGTGACTGTCTCTTAAAATTTCGAACTCTGTGTCAGATATTTTCTATTACTTTTTCCTATATTCTATGGAAATGTAAAATACTTTTCATATTATTATTTCTTATTTTCTTGAAAACGGAGGCTTCTAGATATTAAGTGATTTCCTTTCGTATCAAAGATTAAAACACTCAGTGTTTGACTTTTTAAGAGATGAGACCGATCGCGTGCTTGAGCGCGTATATCGTTTCATATTTGAAATATTTTGAGGTTAGTACGCTTCCGTCATTAGGCTTACTACATTACGTTAGTGAGCATTAAGTTAACGCTATGAAGTTGGCTGAAACGTATGTTCTTTTTAGAATAGGAATAATTTTCTCCGTGTATGCATTTATAACAGATCGAATATGTTTACAGCAATTTTTCATTCAGGAAATTTGTCTCTCTCTCTCTGCCATCATTTCTATAAAAATTTACTGATTTATACAAAGAAGTTCACCTGGCGACATTTTTTTAGAGATACTATCCTAGAGAAATTTTTAACCGTCTAAATCCGTTTCTGTCTTTATCCGAGCGCTTCAAGTACATTCCGAACGAATTCACGAAATAGTCGAGAAATCTTATCCAAATGAATCCAATCAAATTTTGAGTGAAAACAAAGATTCCTATCTGAATCGATCTGAGCCACTCAGGATCCAGAATAAAAATTCCTATCCGAATTAGTCCGAAGCAATCCGATTTAACCCGAAATCGAAAACAAAATTCCTATCCGAAACAATCCGACATAAAAATCCTAAATCCCTATCGGAGTAAATCCGAGATAATTCAGGGTGGCCATATGTCAGAGAAGTCAGCGATATCAGAGAAAAAAAATTTTAAGGAAAATTGGGAAAATACCCATTCATTGATATTCTATTGGTTTATAAATATTTCAAGAAAATTGCAATCATTTTAAGGGATTTTAAGAGGTTTCTAAGAATGTTAAGTGATTACAAAAGATTTTTAACGCATTTAAGAAATTTCATGGAATTTTATGAAATTTGAAGAGATTTTTAAGAAAGTTTAGGGTATTCAAAGAATTTTAAGGTATTTTATTTCTAAAGTTCCTTGTGGAATTATAAAGAATTTTAAGTAGCTTGTAAGAATTTAAAGAGATTTTAATGTTTCTCATAGAATTTTTAAAAATTTCAAAAGATATTTTTGATTTGTAAAATATTTTGTCAAGTTTTAAAGGATTTCATGGAATTTTAAGAAATTTCAGCAAATTTTAAGTGCACGTTGTAGTCGGCTAGTGTAATAGTTGGAAGGTTGGATTTGCCTCAATATTTAAAAATATATATAATTATTTTTTCTCGAAACAAAGAATCTTTCGAACTCATCATTCCTATTTTTTAATAAAAATTTATATATATTAGATTACTTAATTTTATACGATGCAAAAAACCTTTTACTTTCTTACATTAGCTTTGAATTTTGGTTATTTAAAAACAAAGATAAAAACGAAATTTTTCAACATTACATATTAAAGCATAACTTCCTTAATATTCAATAAAATGCATTAATTATACAGGTCAATCGATTCGTCTCGACGCAAAGAATCTTTCTTTCCTTTACATATGCTTTGAATTTTGATTATTTGAGAAGTTTGTTACGATCCCCTTTACGTATGTTGGGGGCAGCCCCGGATCCAGGGGGGCGGGGCAAACCGGAGCGCCTGCCCCGGGCGGATATTTCAGATGGCGCAAAATTCATATGTCTAAAAAAAGTCAGTTTTTTGAAGTCATTACATAATCTCAAATTCTGGAGGGAAAGGGCGCGAATGTCAAGTTTTTGCCCCGGTTCGATCAAATCCTAGATCCGGTACTGGTTGGGGGTAAGAACGGTCGTAGCGTAGTGGGAGTGAGAGCTTGTTGCTTCGATACCCTTTACGTATGTCGAGGAAATGGGGTCGTGGCGTGGTGAGAGAAAGAGCCTGGTCTGACGTCACTGACTATGAAGGCCTGAGCACAATCATGTACTTGTCCTATGTCCTTGTCCTAAACGCGTTTAGGATATAGGTTTTAATATGCGTTAAGGTTTGAGCAAAATCATGTACTTATCCCGTGTCCTAATGATGTTCTGTCCATCTATCGTGGCTAAATAGAAAAGGACAAAACATCTTTAGGACACGGGACACGGAAGAAGTACATGATTGTGCTCAGACCCATACTTTAGGATTGGGTTCTAATTGTGCGTTACAAAATTTTAGTTCGAGTCCGCATTCGAATTAGGACAATTGCAATAGACAAAGATGACGCTACGATAGAAAAGGACAGAACCATTTTTAGGACAAGAACATGAGACAAATACATGATTGTTCTCAGGCCTTAAGAGAGGGGGTGAGCCAGAAGCAATGGGCCTTCCGAACACCAAGGTTAGTGGGAGGGATGGTTTTCCTGGAGTGCTTGAGGTGGAATACTCCTGTATCTCCATATATTCTAGTCGTGACTGGAGTCCGAGGATCAGCAAAAAGACGATCAGGACACAGACAAGTTAGTTTAGGTTTTTCTCTTTATTTCTTTGATTCTCGATTGGCTAAGGTACAGAGTAGTATTTTTACAGACGACGACACACCTTCTCGTGGTGTTCTGGATATTAGATAGGGGTATTCGTTTTGTTGGTCGGGATGGTGAGGGCAAAGAGAGGGGGGAACAAGTCAGAGGTGTTGTAGGATTTTGGAGAGAGCTTTCAAGTTCTGAGCAGGTGGGTGATAAAATTACCCGAGGAAGTACTCGAGATGCGAGTAGTCTTGCTCGGAATCTGGGGAGCTGGTCACTGACGCTTCTTACTCTAATGGATCCACACTGAATATTCCGAAGGTGTTCCCAGTGGGCTTTACTTCTTCGGGGCAATCCGGAGGGCTCTGATAGCATCCGCAAGGATGCGAGATTGGCTCCAATTCTTTGATACCCTCTTGCGGGCGGGTAAATGCTGGCAGTCTTAGTGAGCGTGATAGTGGGCCACTTGATGTGAGTTCACGTCGATTTGACGTAAGGAGGTCGTGGCTCCTCGATTGGTCAGTGACCGGCCACAATAAGTTGGCCGTACTGGACCCGTCACGTATCCTCGTTCCATGAACGTGGGCCGCGAATAACAAGCGGCAGCCCTAGCTTGGTTTCGTCTTTGTCGGTGATTCTCTAGGAAACGGTCTGCAGTCCTCCGCAACGTAAAATATATGCAGCGAACGATCTCTGGTGTCGCGGGTTAATTGCGACGACGTAACGAAGACTTAAAAAATGATGGAATTGGCCACTATTAGTATACCAACCTGGCTGATGCGCCTAGAGGTATGCCAGTTAAGTCAACTTGTTTAAGGATAGAGTTCGGTTAATTCGGTGAAAAAAATGCATGTTTTTAGTAATTTTTTATGGCGATACAGGTCCTGCTAGTTTATTTTGACAATATCTAACTTATAGTATAACTTTTAAGCTATATTACTGGAAATTTATATTGAAAAATATTCAAAATTGAGCGAGTAACCGCGAATCTCCGGAGGCGCCTCGGAAAAAAGGTGTTTTGCGGTGGACATGATAACTCGAGACAGAATCATCAGAAACAAAAAATTCAAATTGGGTTTTATAAAGGAGATGTTTCTTGAGGTAACGCTGGGACGATTTTTGAATTTTTGGTAGCATTTGGAAGCCAAAAACACGATTTTCGATAAAAAAAATTAATTAATTTGTTATTGTAAAATCAACAATTATTTAAGAAAACGAAAAAGGCTTCAGAGTTACCTGGGGAATTATATGAAGAATAACTGTGAAAAATTTAAAAATGATCGACCCAATAGATTTTGAGTTATGCTGTCCACTGACTTTAAAAATGACACTTTTCTGGAGAACGCTTTAAAGTAAGCGCGCCGCACGGCTTTCAAGCAAGTATACGAAATCGAGGTGGAGTAACTGACACTATATTTCCGTCATTTTTGCTCCGATTGACCTGAAAGTTTCACACAACATTCTTGAAATGTTGTACCTTCAAAAAATAAAATAAAATAAAAAAAAATTCGAAATAAATAAGTTTAAATACCGAACTCTCCCTTTAAAGAGCGTACATCCGCTCCCAAACCATCTGACGATTTCTCGTCGTGTACGCCTTTTTATACCCTAAGGGCCTCGCGGAGTCGCGTGGTGCGGGTAGAGCTGCTTGGAAGGAGATGCGCAAGATGCATTTCCTCGGTCTTCGCGCTTGTTCGAGTCCCCGTCACACTACACTCGCGGTGTAAGTAGAAATTGTCCTCGCCGCGCCTTAGTCAGACGTAAGTCTGAGTATTTAAGTTTATTTCCGAGATAGCAATGTCGTTTGGGTTTTTGCGCATTGGCGTATATCAAGTTATTGTCGAAAATTTAATTTAAAAAAAAAAATTCTAAATGTACATAAAAATGTTTAAATTCAATATTTTGAAAAATCCTTTGGCACGGTTCGAGATATTGGTGGTGCTAATATACCTTACAAATTTCATCAATTTATCTAAAAGTGTCATAAGTTAATAGGGCGATAAAAAACGGCGACATCCATACATCCATACATCCATACACACACAAATACATCCAGACAATTGATTAGAATTTTGTATTAGACATTTATCCAGTGAGGAAAGTTTAATTAAAATATTTTTAAAATATTTTAAAAAGTAACAACTACAAAGCTTCTTCTATGAGAATATTGTCTCAAAGTCAGCGAAAAGTCGGAGAAATTGAAAAATTGAATCTTTTGTGACCATCCTGAACTTTAAATTCATGAGAATTGCTTCAGAATCATAAGTTGATTAGGATTAGCCTCGAATTCATTCATATTGAAAGTTGTTTCGGATTGTCCTATAGATAAGTTATAACTCTCAAAAATTTCATAAAAGGTGAATATAATGAAGCGAAACCCACTTTAAGGAGTTTCAAACTCCAGTTGCAAGTTTCGTACTTCGTAGATATTTAGCTTGAAGGATTCTTTCCACTTTAACTACTTTTCGCTTTGTGTTCACTGATTAATTCGCTCTTCTATGCGGACGAAGACAGCAACGTAAGTCGGTCGAGCTTCTTCTTCTGAATTGTCGATCTCGTGCAGTCGATGATAAATATTTTAAATGTAAAATCAAGCACAATTCTCCTGATAAGAAGAGTCGAGATAGGGAGTGGAAATGCCGACATAAATTGCCACTCGGTAAATTGCAATTTGATGGTCACGTTATGGTATATATTAGGTTGCAGTGGTAGTTCAGAGATAACTAAAACTGTCAAGCGTTCGTAAAGTTTCAGTTAACTATTGAGTTACAGTAGCGGAATAGTTGATATTTCGCCAAAATCTTTGCTCAAGTCTAACACAATATCCACAATGTCTAACAATGTTGATTAAAGATAGTAAACCTAAATCTTGATTGCATTCTGATATTCAGACAATTATTGATTTTTCTTTGCTATATTTTAATTAAATTTTTCAGACATACCTACCACAACCACCACCACAACAACGACAACAATAACAACAACAACGACGACGACAATCATTCCCACTGTGACAAGAGGTAAGAACATTTCCTGAAATTCATTAAAGTTTCTAATAATTCAACGGGAATTGTTTCTCTTATTCGAATAATCCGCTATAGTTGGAACAATGCTCTTACGTTTTCCTGAGTAATTTGATATTTTCATTTTCTTTATACTAGCCACGACTCAATTTATGCGGACATTAACTCATTTATTTTGCATTGTTTCAGTTGAAAAAAAACAGAGAACAGGACAAAAGCCAGCACCAACAGCACAACCAAGTTCAAATGAAGTCGCCGAATTGCAAGCTGCGGCGAAGAGCAGAGACAGAGGTTTCCAAGTTTAGAATTTTATTTCCACAAGTACAAATTCAGAAAGTTCTATGCAAGAAATTCTAGTAACATATTTCAGATCGATAAACAGAATATTAAAAAACGTTTACTCAAAAATGCGTAGGACAAACGTATTTTAAAGTGAATTTCTAATTGGAAATGTAATCGTTTGTCCAAACACCAAATTTTAATTATTTTTCGCCTCCATTTAACAATAATAAAGTATAAAGCATTTGTGTTTTTGCTCGCTTATTGTGTATTTTTGTTTCTCGATTCGATTTTTCTGTCACTGTGACAGTTTATTAGTAAATAAAATATTTCATTACTGATTGCATTTTAAACTAAAAAAGATGTTAAAATATTGATTCATTTGCATTGAAAATAATTCTATATGAAAGAAACTTGTAATGCCTACTTTGATTTTTAGTTGGAGCAATATTTCTGGATAAAATAGAACTGAGAAAAAATATTTCGTTCATTTGAACGTTCAAAACTTCCAGTACATCTTAAAATTTGATACCACTAGAAGTTGCGTTTCTTTAACCAACACGCCAGAGTTTTATGAACGACTAGGAACGCTCTAAACCCAAATTTTGCAGAAAGGGGGTCTGGGTCGTAACGCTTGTCGAGTTTGTTGTACGAGATATCTACATTTGAGCCACGACGCGTCGAACTTCCTCAAACTTTGTGGGTTAACTTTACCAGAAAACTTTATCGTTCTGCGCTAAAAGTTGGCCCTGAGAATCTCGTCTCCCTGAGTACTAAAGTGATTTATGACAAAGTTTCACTCAATTTTGGACTCGTAAGTGATTTATGCAAAGTGATGCCAATGCCACTTTTCTTTTTGCTTTCAGGCCTTCAACTTCGAGGCCCACCTAACGACGTTGCAAGTAACAATGCAATCGGTGGCGATGATAACGCTAGGGAAAGAATCAGGAGTGGTATAGGAAGTTTGGATGATTCCCGTTCAGATAATTCTGCACAGTCAATGTCTTCGAATAGTCTGGCTACAATTTTTACGAGGAAATACAGTGCTCAGTTGGCCTTCGTTACCATATTGGTTGTTTTGTCGTAGTTTAGGTTATTTTCATATAATGTCCACAAAATATTTATTTTATGTCATTTAATGATATGATTTATTGTAAAAATGTCTTAAACGCGATCAGATTTGAAGAGAAAAATGTATAAGTTATAACTCGTTAAAATCCATTTGAAAAATAATTTTTGTGGTCTGAATTCGCAGATTACGTTATCTTTTTCAATGTAAATAGTGTGAAGAGTGCAGAAAGCAATTCTGGATAATGTAGAATTTCAAAAGAATTTTGTATAATACGAAAATTGTACATTTATATTAAGTATTTGTAAATATTGTCGATACTGATGAAATTAATGAAGGTTTAGTAATTAATAGTTTTAGAGGTCTAAGAGAAAACTCATTGAATTATTCAGGGAAGACTAGATAATCTACTTTTGTTAAAAAATACACAATATTTTAATTATGCATTTAAGAACTGCGTTATACTGGGTTAACTGCCTAACTTTGCTTTATACAAATTATTTCAAGCAAATAAGTTCAATAAGTTACGCTCTCTAAATATCTTAATCTAGAAAAATGTTTTGTATATACGCAATATGTATATGTATGTAATATTAACTTCTTGTCTCTTGGGTAACTTAAAATTAATAAAACTGTTTCTGGGATAGCGTGGAAGAAAAGCGCACCGTGAAGCAAAAGAAATGTCTGTGAACAAATTGATATTCAGAAGCCGATTTTAAATATCTATATCTAATATAGAATCTAGATAGAAACTTCTTTTTAAAAACCTTTTAAAAAAAGTTTCGATTAACATCTGATTATGGGTGACCCAAAATTCTGTATATAAGTATATTAAGTGGATCTGTATATAATATATAGGAACGAATAGAAAGTATACTTGAGCAAATCGTAGTACAGAACTTTTTGTCCAAATGTATATCCCCAAGAACTTGAACTCGATTCTGTAGAGTAGAGTGAGGCGAAAAAGCCAAGGGGCGAAAAAGCCATTTGATTATGATTTGATAACAATGATGCTCAGCAATTTCGCAATGTACTTTTTGAGATCGCCACTAGAAGGCGCACAAATGGCAATATGAATGAATATATCAGCCAACTTCACAGATCCTGTGAACGGTTGTTTATAAAACACCACCTTTTCTCAAAATATTTTCTCAAGATTTATTTCCTCTTAGCGCTTTAAATTAAGGTGAACAAAATTTCTGGTGAGTATTTTCTGAATCAAAATAGTGTTCTGAACGAGAAATGTGGGTTCATTTTCCTCGTAATACACTTAATTCAGAATGTTTTAGCAAAATTTCCGAAAATAGGTTATGGAGCGAAAAAGCCACCTTATGTTAGATTTTCGATTCTTTTTTTTAGCAAAATGGTGCGAGTCTACAAGCGAAAACGAGAAAAACAAAACGTTTGAAGAGATTTTATAGAAAATGTAATATATTTGGCTAAATCCTAAATAAAAGAAAAAATTATTTATATTTAAGGTTGTATGTAAAAAAATCGATCCCTGGTAGAATTTTTTAAAAAAGGAGCTGTATTTAAATAGAATGATGATTTATATGCTAAATTAATTTCAAATTTTTTGACCTTACCGATGCGGAGATAATTAATGTCAAAGTTGACTACTTTAACATGTAATTCATGAGGAATGCATAGGCACTCTCCAAATTTTCATTTTAAGTAACTGGTAGAGAATTTTAAATAATGTCGGTATTTTTGCTGCTTCAAAGTACAAATTTTTGAAACAAACAAATCAAAGTTATTCCCCACGTACTTTAATAAATAATATAATAAAATACATTGAAATTTTAGTAAGTGTCAAATGGATAACCGTAACCGTATCGGGATATGGCAACACTGTATATAAAAATTAAAAAGATTTTATTTTTAAATAAATAATTATAATATATAAATTTCTCATAATATATTTAGCCAAATATATTACATTTTCTATAAAACCTCTTTCTAAAACATCCAAAAAAACAGTTATTAACAGAGGTAGACCGGCAAAATCTGACGAAATAAAGGCAGGGTCAAGTCGCATATTAGCCGTCCGAAACGAAATGTCACAAAAATTCCACAATATTGTTCTGATACTGAGTGATTGACGATTTAATATTAAAATACGATTTTTTGTAATAAACATTTAAATTTAATGTTTAAAAAATAGCTTTTCCTCTATTTTCAGTCTTAAAATAAAATGGCTATAATTCTAATACTAATCATTATAGACAAATAGTTTCCACATAAAAGTTTCAGCCAAAAATGTGAAGTTTGCAATGGTACCTGAGTTGTTTATTATTTTTTTCATTTGCGAGTTTTACGGGGCTCAATATTAAAAAATGACCATTTCGCCACACTCTACTCTACTACTATTACTCTGTAAAAAAGTTGGTGTAAATTTACATCGCGCGACGATGGAAATTATTCGATTAGTGCGTCAAGTGGTAAAAAAAAATATTTTTGTTTTCAACCTACGTCCACCATGAAGAAATACATGCAGGACGTAAATTTCCTCGCGATGTACGTGAAATTACGTCCGAGATGTATGCAAATCAGCAGTCAAATTATAAATTTTGATATTGTAATTTGAGTT
>CAJFCO010017495.1:7229-34127 GCA_904066015.1 Synergus gifuensis | reverse complement strand
AATTCAAAAACCGGACTACCTGATCGCAGCGCCATCTATTGGATTTATTTAAACTACGATACCTCTCCGGATGCTAAATTGAGAGAAAGAGTGGGGACGATGCATAGGGCTGGTTTAAATACTTTTTGCGTAAAATGAAACGCCTGAATTTGAGGTGAGATCTCGAATTCAAATGCTAATAATTGTTGAGTAAAATGGAATCTGCAGTGGCATTTCGATATCGTGAAAATTTTTAACGACAATTTCAATTTTCGAGTCCAAAGAGAAGTGGGATTCTGTTGCGGTGAAAATTTTCGACTCCGAACGGACCTCTCCTTTTAACACCTTAGAATAGAAAGAGAGATTTTCGGATTCGAAAATTTCAAACAATTTCAAAAAAATGGTATCAGAATCACTCTGCAGACATCACTTTCTATCCTAAGCTGTTAAAAAGAGAGGACTTAACCAATTTCGCTAAAAGGCGATGTTCCGTTCCTGTTTTCGTAAAACTTTCCGTAAAAGCTGGGCGTCAATACATTATAATTACGAATTACCTTAGAAAGTAATTCGTTTAATATTTGAGAAAGCTTTAGTTGAAGGAATTACATATTTTGTAGTTATTTTTATAATTTTATGCCTGAGGAAAACTTGTAAAAAATATAGAACTTTAAAAAAAGCTCTTTTGTGAAAGTTGCACTTTATTTTCTTAAGTTACGCATTTTTAATGTATAGTTAATACAAAGTTTTTAAAGTTTATTTGACTTTTGTTTATAGAAGAATACTTTTTTGCAGTTAAAAATCAACAATTAAAAATGATTAGGACAATGGTTAATTGTAACTTGACGCCTTCATTTTAAACTTAGTCACTGTTTATTAGTAATAAGTTGAAAATAGTTGCTTTTTGAATTATTGTTTAACGCCTAGCTTCGAGATCCAAATGAATTTATTTCAGTTCTAATAACAAAACATCACTGAATACGATGTAATTTATATTAGAAATTTCCACATTTTTAGTGTGAAAATGGTGTGAAGCAATAACGGCGTAAAGTGTTATAGGCGGAGCATGTGAAAACCTGAGTTGGTAAAATTGTTACATTTAATTTGTTATACACGGAGACAGAAATGCTACACAATATGCATGCAGATACAGACATACTTGGATTTTAATTGTCAGTTAATATTAAGTTAGATGTGGAAAAAGGTGAATGTTGTAAATTATCTTTATCAAAGAAAGCGATTATAATTTTACTATTTTTGATTGTCACACCATTATACGAATATCCATGCGTATTATACCCATTACCTTTTATGTGTATTCAGTATATTCCGCTGGATCAAAACATTCTCTAAAAGTATTGCGAAATAAAATTATGGTTGATTCGTAAAATGAAGATCAGTCATTTATTTTTTGTTTTTCTCACTATTTTACATTTTCATTGTCGAATGAAAATATCGATATCGATATCGATATCGCCCTACCGATATATTGATGTTTCATATCGATAGAAAGTTCCGATAGCAATATTGGAAAAGATATTAAAGAAGAGAAAAAAATATAAATAAATTTGATATTTTTAATTCACGCTAAACATTTTTTATAGGATACTTAAATATTTATGTATAAAATAATTTAATATTAAATAATTATATAAAATATACATATTTAAAAATACATATTTAGTAAGATTTTATCTATGAGAAACATTGAATTGAGAATTATTAATAAATAATATATATTCCCTATATATTCCCTATAAATTTTTTATTTGTTTTTATTTATTTCAATTGAATAAAAATTTGTTTCATTTAAATGAAATAAGTTTCTTTTTTGCGTACAAATTTGCCACACTCCCACAACCCACCTAAACTGTCCACGTGGTTTATGGATGGCGCCTTACCTGATTGCTCTAATTCATAATGGAGGGGATGACAGACGTTGACAACATGTTCGAGGAGCTTATAAAGGTTTGCGGATTTTTGAAAAGGTCAGTAAGCCTTCTAAACGGCAAAATGAAACGACGTGTGGCAATCGACACTAGTCCATTGTACATCAAGGAGGACAGGATTTTTCGAAGCTACAGTGAGTACATCAAGCTCCTTCGGAAAAAACCAAGATCTTCGTCTTCAAGAAAATTGAGGAATACAATCAGAGTCAAATTGCTGATTTATTCAACCTACACCGGTGCTAAAGTACAGTGGAAGCATCAGAAAGGAGCACAGACAAGGTGGCCATTTTAGTGATTTTGGCACAATTCTGGTGATTTTCAAAAGCGCCCTGTTGGAAGTAAAAAGATAGAAAAGGATAGAAATTTTTGGATAAAAAGGGATAGAGATTTTCTATCCCTCCCAAGTGTACACTTTGCATCCATGAACGCTATCTTTCTCAATCTTTGTGTGTATCCATCGTTTTCACTAGGCTCTATCTATTGCTATCTCTTTCTATCCATTCCAAAAAATTTCTATCCATTTTTTCTATCTTTTTCTATCTTTCAGTCCATCTCTTCCAAAAAAATTTGAATATCTTTCTATCTCCCATTTGCAATCTTTTTCTATCCTTAGTTATAAACTTATTAATTATCACATTTTGAACATGCATAATAATATTTTAAATACAATATTTTGTACTTAACTATTATTTTAATCCTACCGCTAACACATGTAACACTGAAAAATTCTCATCTTCTTGTTGGAAGTAAATAGATAGAAAGTCTATCTATTTGAATCTTTTTCAATCTTCAGAATTGAAATAGAAAGAAAAAATGAATTCAAATGTATCCATCCCTACCCATGCTAATCTACTTCTATCTTTCTTTTAATCTACAATAATCCTTTTCCTTTTGAATCTCAATATTTCTATCTTTCAGTATCCTTCGTCTATGTACGCCAATAATTTCCTATCTTCCACCTATCCACGATAATCTTTCTTTATTCTCCGTCTATCTACACCAATCCTTTTCTATCCCTTTCGCAATCTATTGCAGCGCCTATCTTTTTCAATCCCTACTTTATTCTCCATGTCTATCCCTGGTCTAATCATTTGAATCCTTATCTATCTCTTTTACACGCTTATCCTTTTCAGTCTATACTAATCTATCCATATCTATCCTTGTATAATCATTTCAATCCTTTTCTATCTCTCTTTAAATATACTAGCAAGTCTATCCATTTCAATCTTTATCATTCCTATCCATCTCTAACCTTATATAGTCTTTTCAATCCTTTCCTATCTCATAAAGTATATTACCAAGCTTATCCTTTTCAATCACTACATTTCTATCCATGTCTATCCTTAATATAATCATCTCAATATTTTTCTATCCTTTTTTGTAGCATACTATCAAGTCTATCCATTTCAATATTTATCTTTCTATGTATATCTATCCTTGTATAGTCATTTCAATCCTTCCCTGTCTCTCTTGAATTGTATTACCAAGTGTATCCTTTTCAATCACTACATTTTTATCCATGTGTATCCTAATAAAGTCATCTCAATCTTTTTCTATCCTTTTTACAATCTACTAGGAAGTCTATCCTTTTTAATCCATACCTTTATATCCACATCTATCCACGTATAATAATTTAAATCCTTCTCTATCGCTTTTGAAGTATACTATCAAGTCTATTCATTTCAATCTTTCCCATTCAATCTATTTCTATCCTTGTATAGTCTTTTCAATCCTTTTCTATCACTCTTGAAGTGTATTTTAAGTGTATCCTTTTCAATCACTACATTTCTATCCGTGTCTATCCTTAATCTAATCATCTCAATCCTTTTCTATTCCTTTTACAATCTAGGGGAGACCGGGGCGAGAAGTCGCCGGGGTAAGATGTCCCAAAGCCAATACCTGGTGATTGGGGTGTTTCGGGGAAGAGGAGAGAGTCTCTCACAGAGAGAGAGAAACTTTCTCTCTCACACGAGACCCGACTCCTCTTCCCTCAAACCCCCAACTCTCCTGGAATTGGCCTTGGGACATCTTACCCCGGGGACTTCTTGCCCCGGTCTACCCTAATAGGAAGTCTATCCTTTTCAATCCATACCTTTATATCCACATCTATTCGCGTATAATAATTTCAATCCTTCTCTATCGCTTTTGAAGTATACTATCCTTTTCAATCTTTTTGTCAGTATAATCACTAACCTATATTGAAATGGATAGAGATGGATAGACGAGAAATAAATGAGGAGATTGAATATATAAGTTATGAATTTAACAAAGAGATTGAAAAGGATAGAGTTAGATAAACAAGGGATAGATTGGGATGAGTGATACTGGTTTTTACAACACAACTCCTAAATTCTTCGTTAACTCAGTGGACTAAGCGTAGGAAGCGTAGCCCTGTTGGAAGTAAAAAGATAGAAAAGGATAGAAATTTTTGGATAGAAAAGGATTGAGATTTTCTATCCCTCCCAAGTTTACACTTTGCATCCATGAAACGCTATCTTTTTCAATCTGTGTGTATCCATCGTTTTCACTAGGCTCTATCTTTTTATATCTTTTTCTATCCTTCCCAAAAATTTGAATCTTTTCTATCCATTTTCTCTATCTTTTTCTATCTTTCAGTCTATCTCTTCCAAAAAAAATTGAATATCTTTCTATCTCCCATTTACAATCTTTTTCTATCCTCAGTTATAAACTTATTAATTATCAAATTTTGAACATGCATAATAATATTTTAAATACAATATTTTGTACATAAATATTATTTTAATCCTACCGCTAACACATGTAACACTGAAAAACCCTCATCTATGAGGATGCGAATTCACGCGCATAGTGTTCGCTGTCCTACACTTAGTCCACTGAGCTAACGAAGAATTTAGAAGTTGTGTTGTAAACACCAGTATCACTCATCGAAAAGAGCTCTATCCCAATCTATCCCTTGTTTACCTAACTCTATCTTTTTCAATCTCTTTGTTAAATTCATAACTTATATCTTCAATCTCCTCATTTATTTCTCGTCTATCTATCTCTATCCCTTTCAATCACTTTGTCAATATAATCACTAACCTATATTGAAATGGATAGACTTGATAGTATATTTCAAAAGCGATAGAGAAGGATTGAAATTATTGTACGCGAATAAATGTGGATATAAAGGTATGGATTGAAAAGGATAGACTTTCTAGTAGATTGTAAAAGGAGTAGAAAAGGATTAAGATGATTAGATTAAGGATAGACACGGATAGAAATATAGTGATTGATAAGGATACACTTAAAATACACTTCAAGAGAGATAAGAAAGGATTGAAAAGACTATACAAGGATAGAAATGGATTGAATGGTAAAGATTGAAATGGATGAACTTGATAGTATACTTCAAGAAAGATAGTGAGGGATTGAAATTATTATACGTGGATAGATGTGGATATAAAGGTATGCATTAAAAAGGATAGACTTCCTAGTAGACTGTAAAAAGGATAGAAAAGGATTGAGATGTCTTTATTAGGATACACATTAATAAAAATGTAGTGATTGAAAAGGATACACTTGGTAATACAATTCAAGAGAGACAGGAAAGGATTTAAATGACTATACAAGGATAGATATAGATAGAAAGATAAATATTGAAATGGATAGACTTGATAGTATGCTACAAAAAAGGATAGAAAAAGATAGAGATGATTATATTAAGGATAGACGTGGATAGAAATGTAGTGATTGAAAAGGATAGGCTTGGTGATATACTTTATGAGAGATAGGAAAGGATTGAAAAGACTATATAAGGTTAGAAACGGATAGGAATGGTAAAGATTGAAATGAACAGACTTGCTAGTATACTTAAAGAGAGATAGAAAAAGATTGAAATGATTATACAAGGATAGATATGGATAGATTAGTAGAGATTGAAAAGGATAAGCGTGTAAAAGAGATAGGTAAGAATTCAAAAGATTAGACCAGGGATAGACATGGATAGTAAAGTAAGGATTGAAAAAGATAGGTGCTGGTATAGATTGCGAAAGGGATAGAAAAGGATTAGTGTGGATAGGCGGAGAATAAAGAAAGATTGGCGTGGATAGATGGAGGATAGGAAATTATTGGCGAAGATAGACGAAGGATACAGAAAGATAGAAATATTGAGATTCAAAAGGAAAGAGTTTATTGTAGATTAGAAAAGAGATAGAAATAGATTGGCATGGATATGGATGGATACATTTGGATTCATTTTTTCTTTCTATTTCAATTCTGAAGATTGAAAAAGATTCAAATAGATAGACTTTCTATCTTTTTACTTCCAAGAGGGCGTATTGTGATTTTTGTCAGCGATTGTGTGTGTGTGTGTGTGTGTGTGTGTGTGTGTGTGTGTGTGTGTGTGTGTGTGTGTGTGTGTGTGTGTGTGATATTTAGTGATAAATTTAGTGATTTTGAAATTGTTTTATCTTTTTTTTTTAATTTCAATGTCAGGTAGGGCATTCGTCTGCATTCGCAAAACGAACATCCAATGACAGAAAACCTTTGAGAAAATAGAAATCTAAAGGTGTTCTGTAATTGGCTGTTCGTTTTGCGATTTGCGTTTTGCGCCCACATCAGTCAGTGATGTTCGTCAAAGACTTATTATGTTATAAGAGTTTGTAATAAAAGTTATAAAAGTTTGTAATAAAAAAGAATTAAACTTCAATCCATTTAATTATTTCAATCGTCTTCATATTTAACACATTCCTATCTGTTTCATAGGTTATGAATTTAATTATAATTTATACTGTAGTTTCAAATGTTTTCATTTTAAGGTTCAATACACTATCTATATTTTTTAAAAATATTTGAAGGAATCTAACAGTTTCGGTAAAAATGCTTATTTTAAAGCTGTTTTCAATTTTTAAAGTGTAAGTTTTGCATTATTAGCTTATTATACTGTTTTTATTTCTTAAGTATACCTAATATAAATTCAAATTTCGCGCCTTTTAAAAGATCAAATCTAATGAAAACTTAGTGATATTCTATCGTATCGTATTCTATCTTATTATATTGTATCATATCCAATCCTATCGTATCCTATCCTATTCTATTGTATCCTATCGTATCATATAATATCTTGACTTATCCTATCGTATCCCCTATAGAATAAAATACGACAGGATACAATAAGATAGGATGTGATTGGATACGATAGGATATAATACAATACAATAGGATATGATCCGATAGGATACAATAGGTTATTATAGGATATTATAGGATAGGACAGAATACAATAGAATAGGATACGATAGGATAAGAGAGAGAAGCGAGAGAGAGACAGAACCTCCGGTATATTTATTTAGGTATTTTTACTTTCTGTCCTATTTTACTTTCTGTACTACTTTACTTTCTGTACTACTTTTGCAGTACTTTCGTTCCTGTATTGTAAATGGCTCCCTTCGAGACGCTTAACAGACACCGAAAATCGATGTTTCGTTGCACGTGTCATGAAATATCCTTTAAATTACTTAATATCCCATAAAATATCGTAAAATCCCATGAAATATCATGAAATCCATTAAAATTCAGAATCTAGTGAAATTCCTTTAAATTTTATAAATTCACTTCATATTTCTTAATATTCCTTAAAATTCCACAATCTAATGTTATATACCTTAAAATTTTATGAAATTCCTATAAGTTTCATAAAATCACTTGAGGTTCCTTAGAATTACTCAAAAGCCCATGAAGTCTCATTAAATCTCTTAAGATTATTCAAAATTCCATGAAATCTCGTTAAATACTTAAAAATACTTGAAAATTCAATGAATCTCAACAAATCTCTTAAAATTTCTGAAAATAAAATTCCTTAAAATTTTTTATTATAATAAAATACCTTAAAATCCCTTAAAATTACTTAGAATCCCAAAAAATATCATCAAATCCCACAAAGTTACTTAAAATCACATGAAATCTCACGAAATCGCCTGAAATTCGTAAAAATCCAATGAAATCTGTTGTCCATAAAATATTAAATCTCCGAAAAAAGTATCCAATAAAATATCGTAAAATCCCTAAAAATTACTTGAAATTCCACGAGATTTCAGAAAATCCCTTGAAATTAATGAAAATCCAATGAAATCTCGTAAATCCATTGAAATCCCTTAAGTCGTTAAAATAACTTAATATCCTATGAAACATTGTAAAATCTCTAAAGATTACTTAAAATCCCATGCAATTTCGTGAAATTCTTTAAAATTTCATAAAATTATTCAAAGTCCCATTAAATCCCATTAAAACCCTCAAAATATCTAAAAATCCAATGAAATTTAGTGAAATTCCTCCAAATACCAAGTTTTTAAAATCACTTAAAATTCCACAACATATCTATCGTTAAATCTTTTAAGATTTCTCAAAATCCCATAATCTCTTAAAATTGCTAAAAATCCAATGAAATTTCGTAAAATCCTTTCAATCTCTTAAAATTCTTTAAAACTATTTAATATCCCTTAAAATATCTGAAAATCCAATGAAACCTCGTGAAAATCATTGAAACAGCTTTAAAGTTTCTAAAATTACTTAAGATTACACAAAATATCGTTAAATCCATTAAAATTATTTAAAATCCAATGAAAACACTTCATTAAATTTTTAGATTCTTTAAATTTCTTTAGATTCTATAAAACCCCAATAACAGGTAAAATCTCTTAAAATTTCTGAAAATCAGAATAAATTTCATAAAATTCCTCGTATTCTTTGTCTTAATAACCTTTTTGAAAACGAGAATAGTCTGAAGATTTTTTTCAAATTCGATGCATTCACAAAATTCCCGCAGTTTGTAAACCAATCAGGTTTTCGACAACAATGTGTTCGATATATTGGTATACGGAGAGAAAAGATATGGTTGGGCCAACCATAAACATTGAAAAATATGGGGCAACCATAGTTTGGTAAGCGCAACCAAAAAAATAGATAAGCTAAGCAATTGAATCGCTGTGCTGACCACCCTGGCGAAGGCTTAGGATAGAAAATTTCCTATCCGAATGAATCCGAGCCAATGCGAAGTTTGAAAGAACATTCCTATCCGAATGAATCCAAACCAATCCGAAGTTTGAAGGAAGATTCCTATCCGAATGAATCCGAGCCAATCCGAAGTTTAAATGATGATTCCTATACGAATGAATCTGAGCCAATCCGAAGTTTGAAGGAATATTCCTATCCGAATGAATCCGAGACAATCCGAAGTTTGAAAGAACATTACTATCCGAATGAATACGAGCCAATCGGAAGTTTAAATGATGATTCCTATCCGAATGAATCCGAGCCAATCCGAAGTTTGAAGGAATATTCCTATCCGAATGAATCCGAGAAAATCCGAAGTTTGAAAGAACATTGCTATCCGAATGAATCCAAACCAATCCGAGGTTTACATGATGATTCCTATCCGAATTAATCCGAGCCAATCCGAAGTTTAAATAATGATTCCTATCCAAATGAATTCGAGCCAATCCGAAGATTGTACGAAGATTCCTATCAAAATGAATCCGAGCCAAGCCGAAGACTGTACGAAAATTCCTATCCGAATGAATCTGAAATCCTACTGAAAAATTTCAATCCGCAAGTTCGGTTCAAAGACATTTTATTGCAATCAAAAAATTTTTTTCAATATTTTATTTATAAGGTTTATAAAGTACTCCTTTACTTAATAAATTAATTACGAAAAAGTGACGACTAGTTTCTTGCCTAGATGCAATGAAATTTAAATATAAACCTCTAGGCTACAATTATTAGAAGAGATAAGTTTATTCCAGTACGCGTCATATAAATTGAGTTTATCATTGGCCGCGGATTCATTTGGATTGAAACATCGCATAGGATTGAAAAGTATCTTCGGATGAGGTTCGAAATCATTCGGTTTGAAACTTCGGATCCATTCGGATTGAAAACTTACTTCGGAATGGTTCGTATTCATTCGGATAGAAACTTCAGATTCATTCGGATTAAAGCTTCAGATTTATTCGGATTGAAAAATTACTTCGGAATGGTTAGGATTCATTCGAATTGAAGCTTCGGATTCATTCGGATTAAAAAATTACTTCAGAGTGGTTCGAATTCATTCGGATTCATTCGGACTGAAAATATTCTTCGGAATGATTCGGATTCATTCGGATTGAAAAATTACTTCGGAATGGCTCGGATTCATTTGGAATCATTCGGATTGAAAAGTTTCTTCGGAATGGTGCGGATTCATTCGGATTGAAACTTCGGATTCATTCGGATTGAAAAATTTCTTCGGAATGGCTCGGATTCATTCGGATTGAAAAATTACTTCGGAGTGGTTCGAATTCATTCGGATGAAGCTTCGGAGTCATTCGGATTGAAAAGTTTCTTCGGAATGATTCGGATTCATTCGGATTGAAAAATTACTTCGGAATGGCTCGGAATCATTCGGATTGAAAATTTTCTTCGGATTCATTCGGGTTGAAAATACGGATTCATTCGGATTGAAAAATTACTTCGAGATGGCTCGGATTCATTTGGAATCATTCAGATTGAAAAGTTTCTTCGGAATGGTTCGGATTCATTCGGATTGATAATTCTGGTTGAAAAGTTTCTTCGGAATAGTTCGGATTCATTCGGATTGAAAAATTACTTCGGAGTGGTTCGGATTCATTCTGATTGAAGTTTTGGATTCATTTAGATTAGAAAATTTCTTCAGAATAGCTCGGATTCATTCGGATTGAAACTTCGGATTCATTCGGGTTGAAAAGTTTCTTCGGAATGACTCGGATTCATTCGGATTGAAGCTTCGGATTCTTTCGGATTGAAAAATTACTTCGGAGTGGTTCGGATTCATTCGGATTGAAAAGTTTCTTCGGAATGGTTCAGATTCATTCGGATTGAAAATTAGGATTCATTCGGATTGAAGATTTTCTTCGGAATGGTTCGAATTCATTCGGATTGAAAAGTTTCTTCGGAATGGTTCGGTTTCATTCGGATTCTCTCGGATAGAGATTTCGCATTGGCCCTGATGACTTCGGATTGGCTCGGATTGGAATCCTATCCGAATCTTTCGCCAGGGCAAACTATGGCTGCAGCAAACATAACTATATGGTTGCCCCTTATTTTTCAACATAATATGGTTAGTCCAACCATAACTTTCTCTCCATGTAACATCACTTTTTTAAGATAGGAATATATTTGAAATAAAAAAATTATATTTCTTTAATTCATTGTATTAATAATTTTGACCGTGAAATTAAACTCAAAGTTAAAATTAAGTCTGATTTTTTTGCGTGAAGTCTTTGGGGGGGGGGGGTATATATAAAGGGCGCACTGGTCTGCTTTTTCCCAAGGCGTTAGAATTTACCATTACGACACTGTATAAAAAAAAGGAAACCTTTTTCAAAAATCGGCCTCGACAATTCTCTCCTATGAGACAGCGGATTTAATTGTATTTCGCGCTCTTAAATGGTATGAATGAAGGGAATGAATGACAAGAAACAATCAGCCTATCACCTTACTCGGTGATTTGATGAAAAGTGGGAAAGTTTGAGGTATCAAGCGATTGAACTGAGAGCAGGCTCTCAGAGCAATTTTCCCTTTTAAGGGCATAACATCATTTAAACAAATCGCTACGTTTGAAGTCTATACGGAAGAGTTTTGAGGTGAAATTTATCTTCTTTATTCGATTATCAAATCATCATTTAATTATCTAAAAAGGTGACAGGGCTGATTCGTTTTCGTGTGTGTGTTTTTCTTGTTATAGCGTGGCGAAATTATATCCTTTATTTTCCAATGAGAGATTGAGAATTTCTATAGTTTGGAGACAGGCTACGAGGTTCAAATTTTAAGAAGGATTGACGCGATGGCTTATCATTATTGTTAGACTCTGGATTGTCATTTCTACCGAGAACGAGTACATAATTTGTCGTCCTAGGATCTATTCGTCTTTTAATTGCCGTCTCATCATTTGAATTCACCGTTCGCAAGGTCGAGTGAGTCCCTCTCAGCGGAAAATGTATTGCTTTCGATTTTTGTATTAATTTATTGATGATTTTGCTTGTCTATTTATTCTTATACTGAAGATGTCTATTTATCCGTCATATTGTTCTTAATTTTGAACACTTTTGCCATGTTGTACGAATTTGTCTTGTCGCCTTTTATGTCACTTTATGGTCATTATGAGATGGTTCTCATTGAACCCATTTCTTGATTTTGTTAGAATTATTGTTTGCTGGCAAATATCTGTTGCAATAAATGTGTGATATTTAATATTTTTTCTGTACATTTTGTCAATTTCGTATTGATCTTTATGCCGAACTTGTCGTATTTGATTATGCGAATTTCATTTAATTTCTAGATTTTGTTTTATCGATTGATTCGAACGATTGAATTTTATGAATCTGAGATTTGTTTTCGCGTTAATGTTATTGTCGAACTTTATTGTTTACTTCGCGTATAACGGTTTCTGATAGCTATTTCTGATTATTTGTGTTTATTGATTTTCTGGTTTCTAGACTTTTGATTGAGAATATATTTTGAATTATTTAAATTGTGGTGTACATTATTCTCTCAAACCATACCTGCCTACCACGAGAATTTACAATTATCTTGTTACGTTTTCATTATTTTTAATTGCCTTTTAATTAATTCTTTTCGATTTTTCTCCATTACTATTAATTTAATTTCTCAAGTCCAACTTTAGCAGTCGTGCATACGCAAATGTAAATCTCGTAAATAAAATTTGGTTACACCTGAATTTTATCAGGTTTTTTTTAGAAAAAAAGGAAAAACATTCAAATCGGTCCACGAGTTCAGCCGGAATCGTATTTTCAACCAAAAAAAAAAAACTTTTCCCCACTGTGGGGTGTGGGAATAGACACCGTGCGATAACCTGTGATGCCGCCAAATATAAGCAATAAGCCAAGCAAGCCGTGCCAGAAGTCCATCGCAAGCGCAACGTAACGCACCGGCACCGCACCACGGCGCACTCTTCCGAAGTACGGTTTTCTGTAGGATGCCGACACGACGATTGCCGACGAGAGAGTAGTTGAGGTTGAGCCGTTGAGCCTAAG
This sequence comes from Synergus gifuensis, assembly GCA_904066015.1. NCBI lineage: Eukaryota > Metazoa > Arthropoda > Insecta > Hymenoptera > Cynipidae > Synergus > Synergus gifuensis. Next base: position 21,172 of record CAJFCO010017495.1, on the reverse strand, counting down.
CGGCTGAGCCCGGTTTCAACGTGTTCACTTCAGTCGTATCTTTTCTTCAGCGAGAGTTCAGTTCATGTTCAGTTTCAGTTCAGTCGGTCTCCGACGTCCGACCGTGTAGCGCGAGGGCGATTTAAAAATTTCGTGTCGCGACTCGCGACGTTATTGCTCAGCGCCAGCTGCGCCAGTTACCAGTTGCTAATTCGTTGTATGTGGTTCGTGGATGTGGATTGGTGCATATAATTTAAACCTGTAACGTTACGATAACGTAATGGTGATATTAGAGAGAGGGAAAGACGAGTGACAAGAGAGCAGCTAGAAAAAGGTGCCGCCCGCACGTGCGTGACTGCGCGGGAGGGAAATTCGAAAAAATTAAAAGTGTCGTGATAAAGTGGGTGTACACGCCAATCAAACCGCAGTCAAAGAGTGTCGACTCGGATTGAATTTTTTTCTCGAACAGGATTATTCGAGAAGATATTGTAGTGAAAACGTGGACCGAAACCAGCGGAATGTGGCACGAGGTGAGTTAGCGTTCGCAGACCGCCCGATTCCTTCCTTCTTGCCTCTCTCGGGGCCAGGGACGTATTTTAACGTTCTCTCGCTCTCTCTCTCTCTCGCTCTCTCTCTCTCCTTTCCTGTTCCTCCTGTCTCTTTCTCTCTTCTCTCTCTTTCTCTCTGCACTTTTTCTTCAACGATCGAACAATCTTCCACGAGAAATTCTCAAAGGTTCAAACCCTTCCTTCCTTCTTTTTTTCCTTCTTTTCTTTCTTCCTTCCTTCCTTCCGTCCTTCCTTCCTTCCTTCCGTTCTTCCTTTCTTCCGCCATGACAACAATCTTTAGTTACGATTCTTACGAAATGAAATTGATCTAATGACACTCAACACTACTACTTCTCAGAAGAAACATGACTTTTAACTTCGCAGATAAGTTCCAGGTAGTATGGAACGTAGAATTGAAAATTTTTATCTCCCAACGCACAGTGGGTTAAAAAAAAATTTCGCGGGCAAATTCAGGGTGGCCACATGTCAGGGAAGTCAGGGAAATGTCAGGGAAATGCGAGTAGTTGTCAGGGAAAATAGAAATTGACATTTACGTTAACTATGTTATTTTTGTCGTATTACATATATATAATTTTTATAATTTATTTAACAAATTTTAGAAACTATCCAAAGATTTCGAAGGATTATCAATAATTTCCTGGTATTCTCTAAGATTCTCTAGGTTTCTAATGATTCCAAGAGATTTTCAATAATTTATAAAATTTTTAAGCGCTTTCTAGGAATTTTAAATTATTACAAGAGATTTGTATAATATTTAAAAGATTTAGTTGAATTTTAAAAGGACTTCATGAAATTTTAAGAGATTTTTAAAGAAGTTTAGGGAATTTAAAGAATTTTAAGGGATTTTAAAGTTCCTTGAGAAATTTTAAAGGATTTCACGAGATTTTTATGATTTTCTAAAGATTTTGTGGAATTTTAGAGAATTTTGAAAAATTTTCAAAAATTATAAATGTTTTTTTACGTATTTTAAGGGATTTAAAAGTTTTTCGTGGAATTATAAAGGAATTTAAGAAACTTGTAAGAATTTTAAGAGATTTTAAGGAATTATAATTATTCTCGTGAAATTTAAAAGGATTTTAAAAGCTTGTAAGAATTTTAAGAAAATTTAATTACTTTAAAGTGATTTTAAAGAATTTAAAATTTTCTCATGGAATCTTAAAGGATTTCATCAAATTCTTATGATTTATAAAAGATTTTGTAGAAGGTTAAGGAATTTCAAGAGGTTTTTAAGAATTTTAACCCTTGTTTGACACACTGGGATATTTTTCTGATATTTGTATAATATTTAAATTATGTATTGTATAATTTGTGATTTATAATTTAATATAATTAATAAAATTTTATATAATATTTAAAAGGTTTAGTTGAATTTTAAAAGAACTTCATGAAATTTTAAGAGATTTTTCAGGAAGTTTAAGGAATTTAAAGAATATTAAGGAATTTAAAAGTTTTTTGAGAAATTTTAAAGGATTTCACGAGATTTTTATGATTTTCTGAAGATTTTGTGGAATTTTAGAGAATTTTGAAAAATTTTGAAAAATTATAAATGTTTTTTTACGTATTTTAAGGGATTTAAAAGTTTTTCGTGGAATTATAAAGGAATTTAAGAAACTCGTAAAAATTTTAAGAGATTTTAAGGAATTATAAATATTCTCGTGAAATTTGAAAGGATTTTAAAAAGCTTCTAAGAATTTTAAGAAATTTTAATTACTTTAAAGTGATTTTAAAGAATTTAAATTTTTATCATGGAATTTTAAAGGATTTCACAAAATTTTTATGATTTATAAAAGATTTTGTAGAAGTTTAAGAAATTTCAAAAGGCTTTCAAGAATTTTAAGAAATCTTCACGTATTTTAAGGTTTTTCGTGGAATTCTAAAGGATTTTAAGAAGCTTGTAAAAATTGTAAGTAATTTTGACATTTTAAAAATGAATTTAAGGAATTTTAATAGTCCTCATAGAATTTAAAAAAATTTTTAAGCGGTTTTTAGGACTTTTAAAGGATTACAAGAGATTTGTATAATATTTAAAAGATTTAGTTGAATTTTAAAAGAACTTCATAAAATTTTAAGAGATTTCTAAGCAAGTTTAAGGAATTTAAAGAATTTTAAGGAACGTCAAAGTTCCTTGTGAAATTTTAAAGGATTTCACAAGACTTTTTATGATTTTCTAAAGATTATGTGGAATTTTAGGGAATTTTGAAAAGTTTTCAAAAATTATAAAAGTTTTTTTACGTATTTTAAGGGATTTAAAAGTTTTTCTTGGAATTATAAAGGAATTTAAGAAAGTTGTAAGAATTTTAAGAGAATTTAAGGAATTATAAATATTCTTGTGGAATTTAAAAGGATTTTAAAAAGCTTGTAAGAATTTAAAAAAAGTTTAACTACTTTAAAGTGATTTTAAATAATTTAAATTTTCCTTCTGTAATTTTAAAGGATTTTACAAAATTTTTTTATGATTTATAAAAGATTTTGTAGAAGTTTAAGGAATTTCTAGAGGCTTTCAAGAATTTTAAGAAATTTTTACGTATTTTAAATGATTTTAAAGTTTTTCGTGGAATTGTAAAGGAATTGAAGAAGCTTGTAAAAATAGTAAGTAATTTTGACTTTTTATAAATGATTTTAAGGAATTTTAATAGTCCTCATAGAATTAAAAAAAATTTCATGTTATTTTTGATTTTTAAAAGATTTTGTGAGAATGTTTATTTCATAATTTTTTTTTATAGATTTTAATGAACTTTAGAGAATTTTAAAGAATTTCACGAGATTCTGAAAATTTTATATGGAATTTTAAAGGATTGCTGGAAATTTTAAGAGATTGTTAGGAATTTTAAAAGATTATGAAGTTTTTTGTGGAATTTAAAGTACATATTTCAAGGGATTTTGAGGAATTTTAAAAAGATTAGTGAAAATTGAAGGAATCTCATGAGATATTAACAAATTTGAAGGGATTTCGTGGAATTTTAAGATGTTTCTAAGAATTTCAAAAAATTTCAATGAATTTTAAGAGATCTTTTCAAAAGTTCTTGTAAATTCGAGAGATTTTTACGAATGTTAAATGTTGTGAAGTGATATTAAATTTCAAAATATTTAAAGTGATAATATATGAAATTTTTGAAAAATTTCAATAGTATTATTATTGAAAATTTATACGTATTTTTAACACTTTTCTGTCAGGGAAATTTGTTTGAAAGTCAGGGAAATGTCAGGGATATTGAACAATTGAATCTTGTGGCCATCCTGAAATAACAAATTATTTATTGTCTTTCATGAATTTAGTTAAAAATCGGTTTCTGTCTATAAATGATTCATATTTATCAATTGACGAATCACTGTCAATCCTCATGAATCCATTTTCAGTCACTTATTTGTTTATAACAAATTAAATAAATTTTTAAACAATTGCTAAGTTATTGGAAAACTTTCCTGGATAGTTGCTTCACTGATTCTACGTATTTGTGATTGAATCCAAATTCAATCTCAAAACCCTATACTCAAAAAACAAAATTTTTTTTTTTCATATTTGTTATTAAATAAAAAAATAAAAATAATATTTTTTCAAAATATGTATCGACAGTTCAAATCGGTTCAGAAATAGCTTCTGAATATCAATTTGTCCGCGAAATTATTTTTTAACCCACTGTGCAAATGGAAAAGAAAAGGTGCAAATCCTATTCCTCTCAATCGACTTACAAGAATCATTTAAGATTTTGGCGAATATGTGGAAAAGTTTTTTTTGTAATTTTCATTCGAATATTCCCAGAATATTTCATACAATTCCATTTTGACAGAAATGTCAATTTCATTCTCTGTTCATTCTCCATGCTTGAAAATATGCATTGGTAGGTTTTTTTTTTGTTGCACAAGAAAATCTAATCTTATGTTTACTTGGAGAGAAAATCTATTTTTATCCAAAGCAAAATTTGCGAGAATCAATCATTCACTCTAAATGTCAGATTTCAGTTTTATTTTGTTTTCTAATTCAAGATATATATTTTATTGCATTCTCATCAAAGAATGTGTGTGTGTGTGTGTGTGTGTGTGTGGATTTTTATTATTTTAATTATATTTAATATTTAATTATATTTAATTATAATATTTAATTATATTTAATTATAATATTTAATTATATTTAATATTTTTATTATTTTTTAATTATTTTTGTTCACGAAAAGAATTGACCGATTGGATTGGCCTTTGGTATACTCTTTTAATATCCTAAAGTGAAAATTTGAAAATTTAAAAAAAAAATTTAATTTTTGTTGATGATGCCAATAATTGATAAAGTTACAGTCGGATCCGATAAGGAAATGTATATATTTTTTTTAATTTTGAAATTTTCTCAAAAATCGTTTTAGATTGTGAATTTTGTTTTGAGTTTTGATTATATTGATGAACAAGAAATTGTATACGTAAAGTTTAACAAAATACATATTGTTTAAATGCAAAAGATTTAAGTTGATTTCGTCCATTCTTCAATATTTAAAAAATTGAAGTCGAAAAATTGGAATTTTCAATTATTTTTATCGCATATTTGAAAGTAAAAGGAGACTATAAACCAATAAATATACTTCTAAAAAAAATTTTTATAATAAATTTTATTTTTTTTTTATTTTTCAGTAATTTGTTTTTAAATTTTAGTGCTACAATAATATTGTAAGAATATAATTTATTAAATAATTTTAAATTAAGTAATTTAAGATCTAATCATTTAAAAATAGAAATGAAGAAACTCGACAGATATCGAGATTGGCGAATTTCAAATTAAAAGTGTCCAAAATATAGATTGTCTAAGTTTTAATTTGGGGTGATCGATATTTTTTTTCTACTTTTTATTCATAAGAAATAAAAATTGTGTTCAATTTATAATTAAGGACTGCATTTTGATCTAAGTGAAATTATTAACTCTTTGGACGTTAACTCGATTGCAGGAATGCATTCTCTGGGAGATTACCTATCGTTATACCTCGACCTACCTTTCCGATTAGCTGCCACAAACGAAATCTCTGAATTCTCACGCCTTCGAAAGTTCGAACTTTTGTTCATTGCGTGTGTGTCCGTATGAGCAAAGTATAAGGAGGCGGAGAACTTTTCTCCTTCTAACGCCCGGAAACCATTACTTCAAATTCCTAAGAATCCCAAACCTTATACAAGTTTCCAGACATAAAAAATTTAAAGAAAAAAACATTTAAAATACACCCAGAAATCAGTTTCTCTGCGTAAGAAACCTTTCTTTGATATACCTGCGATCAAAGACAAACTTTAAATTAAAAAAAGTTTTTTTGATTCAGACATTTTTTCTTTGACCGTCTTTATCAAAGAAATGTTCTTTTGATTATTTAAATATTGTAAACTGTTTTATGGGTGTAGAAAAATCTACCTAGTCACTAAAATTACAATTTGATATCACCGGAAATTATTTATTTAATACCCTATCTTAAAACAGGGTGTCTATCCACCCTGGAAAACCTGGAATTGTTAGGGTATTTTATTTTACCTGGAAAAACCTGGAAATGTCAGGGAATTTTTTCTATAGTCAGGGAATTTCTTCAAGTATCTTAATTTTTTTTAAATATGAATTAATCAGGGCTGTGCCGACCTGGAAACCGAGAAAGATCAGAACAGGACCAGGACTTTAATTCAGAGATAACGAGTGGCCCAGGAGTTAAAAAAATTCCATAGAATATTAAAAGGAATTTTAAAGGGACTCTGCAAGACTGTAAAATATTTTAATTAATTTTAAGAAATTTCATCAGATTTTGAAAATTTTGCAAGTATTTCAGAATATTTTTAATGATTTTACGGAAGTTTAATGGATAAAAAGACTTTAAAGAATTAAAAGAATTTTGAAGGATTCTAAAAGATTTTGATTAATTTTAGGGATTGAAAAGAGTTAACAAAAGATTTTTTCAGATATTTCAAAATATTTTAAGAGATTTTAATGAACTTCAAGGGATTTAAAAATATTTTAAAGGATTGCATGAAATTTCTACAGAATATTTTTAAGGTTTAACCCATTAACGCCGAGAACTGCAGAAAAGTTAGGTAAACTTTGACAAAACAGGAAAGGTAGTAAAAGTCGACTTACATAGTCGAACCAACATGACTTTATGTTTTCGGGGTTGCTCTACACGATGCTGCCCATATTTTTGCATTCTGACCAATAGGAAATCCAATATGGCGTTGTTTTTGAGAAAAAACAGGAAAAAATCGGAGACGAAAAAATTTTGAGGCTAAATTTCGTATCAAGAACATTTTTTCGAATTGACGCAAACATGCACAAAGGTGCATAAACATGTCAAACTTTAAAAACATGGTACTTGAACATTAAAAAATTCAACATGGCTACCCAATATGGCGGTTTTTTTCGAAAATTTTTTGTCATTTTTGCCCCTAGTGGATTATGGCAAACTGATGTATGACACGAACAACATATATGTCCTTTTCATAGTTTTTTGGGTCGCTGATTACGAATCCGGCTTCAGACTTGCAAAATTTATGCTTTTTAACTTATTGTTATTAACAATTTTTTGTTAAATTCACTATTGTGCAATATGCATGTGCTTTTCGTAGTCTTTCAGGTCGCTTATTACAAATCCGTCGTTACTTTTGCAAAATTTATGTTTTTAAACAATTTTTTATAAAAAATTATTGCAAAAATGAGTTTTCAGCAATGTGTATGTGCTTTTCATGGTTTATCGGGTCGCTGATTACGAATCTGGCGTTGCATTTGCGAAATTTCTTTTTCTTACCATTCTTCATCAATAATTTTTTTGCAAAATTGAGTTTTTTGCAATGTGTATGTGCTTTTCGTGGTTTCTTTGGTCAGTTGTTTCAAATTAGTCTATTAATTTTATACAAAGAAATATATTATATATATATTAAATATATTATATTAAATATATATTATATTAATATAATATAATATTAATAATATAATATTATATTACAATATTATAATATAATATAATAATATATTATAATATATTATATATAATATTAATAATATATTATAATATAGTATTAATATAATATATTAATATATATTATATTATATATTATATTAAGTATATTATATTTTTATAAAAAATTCGTAGACGAATTTGAAACAACTGACCAAAGAAACCACGAAGAGCACATACACATTGCAAAAAACTCAATTTTGCAAAAAAATTATTGATGAAGAATGGTAAGAAAAAGAAATTTCGCAAATTCAACGCCGGATTCGTAATCAACGACCCGAAAAACCATGAAAAGCACATACACATTGCTGAAAACTCATTTTTGCAATAATTGTTTACAAAAAATTGTTTAAAAACATAAATTTTGCAAAAGTAACGACGGATGTTGAATTTTTTAATGTTCAAGTACCATGTTTTTAAAGTTTAACATGTTTATGCACCTTTGTGCATGTTTGCGTCAATTCGAAAAAATGTTCTCGATACGAAATTCAGCCTCAAAATTTTTTCGTCTTTGATTTTTTCCTGTTTTTTCTCAAAAACAACGCCATATTGGATTTCCTATTTGTCAGAATGCAAAAATATGGGCGGCATCGTGTAGAGCAACCCCGAAAACATAAAGTCATGTTGGCTCGACTATGTAAGTCGACTTTTACTACCTTTCCTGTTTTGTCAAAGTTTACCTAACTTTTCTGCAGTTCTCGGCGTTAATGGGTTAAAAGAACTCCAAGTAATTTTAAGGAATTTCAGTTGATTTCCTCCACATTTGAATCAATCCTTGCTTAAAATCACTCAAAATGTTTTAAAATATTTTAGGATCATTAAGATCTTTTGAAATATTTTGAAATTAAAATTCCTTACGATCACTTATTAACATCACTTGAAATTTCTTAAAATCTCTTTAAATTCCTTGAATTCACTCAAAATTGGATGAAATTCATTGAGATGTCTTAAAATATTGTGAAATCTACTTAGAAATATTTTTAACATACTTTTCATAACTGCCTCAAACTCTTTTAAAATTCCTTTGATATCTTATAAAAATTCTTAAATATTCTTAAAGTGTTTTGAACTGTTTTAAAAATATTTTGAAATTTCTTAAAATATTTTTAAACCCCTTAGGTTTCTTAGAATTTGAAGAATTTCAAGAAAAATACTTTTATATTCCATAAAATTCTTTATAATTAAAAAGAAATAAATAAAAAAAACGTTTAGAACCCTGTTATTTGTACAAGACAACAACTCCTAAAATTTCTTTTAAAAAAATGTTCAAATTTCTCAGAATTCATTTTAAAAATCTTTTGGTCTCCAAATACTCTGCAATTCCTTAAAATTTTTAAAAAAATCTTTGAAAATCTTTTAAAGTTTGTTGTGTTATAGAATATTTTAAATAAATGTCAAGAATAAAAATAAATCTTTGCACTTTGTGGTAAATATAAATGTGTTACTTTTAGTTGACTGAATTTAAAATTATCTGCAGAATCGACACCTTGATAACTAGTTTTATTTCGTATTCCATACTTGAGTGACCGAAAATGATACCTGGAAAAATTTAGAAATACCTGGAAAAATCCTGGAAAAGTCAGGGAATTTTTTTTCAAAAATTGAATAGGCACCCTGTAAAAAAGAGATGCTACCAATATATAGAAAATAATTTAAAGTAGTAAAATAATTTAAAATTCCATGAAATTCCGTAACATTCCTTGATATTCTTTGAAACTCTTTAAAATTACTTATTATCCCATACAATATCTTAAAATGCCCTTAACATCCTTCAACATCTGGTGAAATTCCTTTAAATTTCGTAAAATAATTTAATACTACTTGATATTCCTTGACGTTCCATAAAATTCCATCAAATTCCACAAATTCTCGTTATAACCCTTAAAATTACTTAAAATCCCTTGAAATTAATGAAAATCCAATTAAATCTCGTAAATCCCTTGAAATCACAAAAGTCGTTAAAATAACTTAATATCCTATGCAATATCGTAAAATTTGTGATAATTACTTAAAATTCCAGGCAATTTCGTAAAATCCTTCGAAATTTCATAAGATTCCTCGAAATACTGTGAAATCAATTAATATTTTTAAAATCTCAATAAAATTCGAAAAATTCTTTTAAATTCCTTAACATGAAATCTCATTAAATCTATTAAAATACCTTAAAATCCAGTGAAATTTTTGTAAAATTCCTAAAAATCTCTTAAAAGTTTCTCAAATTACTTTAAATTCCACAAAATATATAGTCACATCCCTTAAAATTACATTATAATTCTATAAAATCTGATAATCGTGATGGTAACTGATCTGTAAATATATACGAATACATAATACATATAATAAATAATATATTAAAAATACGAGTATTAATACAGTATTAATACAGTATTAATACTGATATAAAAAAACACATGAAAAGTTTACTACAAGTAATCTTTTTAATCTCTCGAATAATATTCACTACTTAAATCTATTACAATAAAAAATGTGTTCAAAATTTCGAGTTGTTATATCTAATAATCACATAATTCAAATTGTTAAAAGGAATTTCAATTTAATTTTAAGACTGGCCGCTAAAATACATAAGAAAACATTTTTTTTTAATTTTTTCTAACTAAAAAGGAAAAGGGGAATCTGCCCGTTTCGACAGGACTATTCGTATGGAAAAAATGGACGAATAGATAGTTCGTAAAAAAAATTGTAATTTTTAAAAAGTGTTGAAAATAAATATGTTAATCTCCATAATGGCCTAATAATCAACGAAAACATATCAGAGCTAAAGAGAGCCGTGTCTTTTGCAACAATATTTAATTCCCAACAATTTGTAACTGCACTTCGATATAATCGCTATCTTTATTACTGGTCTCTTTTTAAAGGTTTTAAAGTGCTCAGATTGCTCAGAATGCGCGGAGTCCATCGAAGATTTTAAGAAATGCTTTCAAACAAGAGCAATCTTAATTGTTTATGATTAGTCTAAACGTCAATTGATCGAATCCACTTCATATTATTTTTCAAAGGAAATAAGAAGATACGTATTAAAAAAAAAAAAAATTTTTAATTTTTTTAAACCTGTATAACTTTTGATCTAAGTGATTGAGATAATTCGATTTTATTTCGATCATCTGGTGGAATTTATGGTCCTTTTTCAAAAAATGTACACTAGAAAATTTATTAAAAAATGGATGAACAAAACTGGGGGAAATTTTCTGAAAATATTCTTTAAACTCTTCTGTACTTTGTAAAATTTTTTAAAACCGTTCCAAATGTCTTGAAACAAGATTTTAAAAATTGTAAGAAATTTGATAATTTGTCAGAAAATATCAAACGATGTTCTAAATTTTGGAAGGATTACAAAATATTTCAAGACATTTTGGGCAACTTCAGCGAATTTTAAAAAATTGCAAAATATCTTGAAATTTTTGGAAATCATCTAAAATCTTTTGATATATGTTTTAATCTCGAATAATTTTTGAAAATCCCTTAAAATCTGATTAAACTCTGTAAAATTCATTTATTTTAAATTAAGATTGAATTTTGAGGCTTGGATAATAAATTGTATCCAAGTCAAAAGCTATTCAGTAAATCACCCCTAAGCAAAACTAAAAATCCGGCTTTAACGACAGTTGCCCCCTAAGAACGGTTAACATTCTATTTGAATGCTCCCTTGATATCGATCGGAATTTCAAAGGACGAGAAGAATTTCTTTATTGGAGAATCACCAATAAAGACGAGAAACTCCCAAAAGACATTTCCTTAATAAGAATATTTGAAACTACCATTTTCAGGAATTTCTTCCAATCGAAACCGAAATTTTATCACATATTATATGACATATAGCTATATCACTTTACATACGCAATAAATTAATATTTTTATGATTTAACATTTTTCCAGAGTAAAGAGCGTAATCTGGATAAAAAAATCCTTGTAGATATATAATTCTGACAGCAATTTTTATTAATTTAACTATTTATCTTTTGATAAGTATTTTTTTTGGTAATTATCAGTTAAATTAGGGAAATGCAAGTAACTGTCAAGGAAAATAGAAATTGATCTATTAGTAACAATTATAATAAATTATTCTTATTTAAAGAAATTTATAATAAATATTTTTAAAATTTCGTGGAATTTAAACAAATTTCAAGATTTGATTAAGAAGATTAATTTGATTTTTAGAAGATTTTGTGAAATTTTATAGGATTTCACGATATTTTAAGAGATTTTAATGGATCTTAAATATTACCATTGAATTGTAAGAAATTTCAATAAATTTCTAGGAATTTTTTGAAATTTTGAGGAATTTTAAAGGATTATATAATGTTTTGTTGAATTTAAAGGATTTCAAATGATTTTAAGTAATTTTAAAAGAAGTAGTAAAACATTAATAGATTTTCATGGAACATTAAGAAATTTGAAGGAATTTCATAGAATTTTATGAAATTCCGTTTCGTGTGATTTTAAAGGAATTTAAGAGATTTTTAGATTTTAAAAATATTCCGTTGAATCTTAGAAGATTTAAAAAGATTTATTATACAGCAATGTTATGCGAAATTTTTGAAAAATTACAATAACGCTATATTATTGAAAATTTATTCGCCCCCCATACAATATCTTAAAATTCCTTTAAAATCCTTAAAAATGTGGTGAAATTCCTTTAACTTCCATAAAATCACTTGATATTCCTTTACATTCTTTGATGTTCCATAAAATTCCTTAAAATTCCACAAACTATCGTTATAACCCTTAAAACTACTAAAAATCCTATGAAATCCTATCAAATTCCTTTAAATTTCGAAAAATCGATTGATATTTCTTAAAATGACTTAAAATTACTCAAAATACCATGAAGTCTTATTAAACCTCTTAAAATTACACAAAATTCCATGAAATTTCGTTAAATTATTGAAAATTCTTGAAAATCCAATATAATCTCACCAAATGCTTTAAAATTTCTTGAAATAAATGTCCATAAATGTCAAAATCCCATAAAATCTTTGATATTTCTTGTTTTTCCATAAAATTCTTTAAAATTCCACAATCTATCGTTATAACTCAAAAAACTACTTTAAATCCTATGAAATCTTATGAAATTCCTTTAAATTTTGCAAAATTAATTGATATTTCTTAAAATTACTCAAAATTCCATGAAGTCTCATTAAACCTCTTTAAATTACACAAAATTCCATGAAATTTCGTTAAATTATTGAAAATTCTTGAAAATCCAATATAATCTCACCAAATCCTTTAAAATTTCTGGAAATAAATGTCCTTAAAATTACCTAATATCTAATAAAATATCCTCAAGTGAATTAAAATTACTCATAAGCTCCCAAAATATCATTAAATCCCGTAAAATTACTTAAAATCCCATGAAATCTTATGAAATCCCTTGAAATTCCTGAAAATCCAAAATAATCTCACCAAATCCTTTAAAAGTTCTGGAAGTAAATGTCCATAAATTTCAAAATCCCATAAAATATTTGATATTCCTTGTTGTTCCATAAAATTCCTTAAATTCCATTAAATTCCACAACCTATCGTTATAACTCAAGAAAAATACTTAAAATCCTATGAAATCTTATGAAATTCCATTAAGTCTCATTATATCTCTTAAAAATACTCAAAATTCCATGACATTTCGTTAAATTCTTTAAAATTCTTGAAAATCCAATATAATTTCACCAAATCCTTTAAAATTTCTGGAAATAAATGTCCTTAAAATTACTTAATATCTCGTAAAATATCTTAAAGTCGCTTAAAATTACTTAGAATTCCCCAAAATATCATCAAATCCACTAAAATTACTTAAAATTACATGAAATCTTATGAAATTCCTTCAAATTACTGAAAATCCAATGAAATCTCGTAAATGTCTTAAAATCCCTTAAGTCATTAAAATTACTGAATATCCTATAAAATATCGTTCAATCTCTGAAAATTATTTAAAATTTCATGCAATTTTGTAAAATCCTTTAAAATTTCATAAAATTCCTCCAAATACCGTGAAATCACTTACTATTTCTAAAATCTCAATAAATTTTGTAAAATTCCTAAAAATCTCTTAAAAGTTTTTCAAATTACTTAAAATTCCACAAAATATCTAGTCAAATCTCTTAAAATTATTTTATAATCCCATAAAATCTCATAATTCTGATGGTAACTGATCTGTAAATAATAAATATACGAATATATTATTAAATATTAATATATTACAAAGTGATATAAAAAAACATAGGATGAGTTACTGTTTAATTTGAAATCTGTTTAATTTCTCAAATAATGTTCACTAACCTTAGGTATATATCTTGAAATATTTGTTTGCTTCAGTAATCATTTATTTTTCACATCAAAATAATTATTTTTATCACTTTAAATTATTTTCTATCTCTACACGGAGAAAATTTGTTCGTTAAACTTTACTGAACTGTTGAACAAA